>PVKA01020623.1:0-40051 GCA_004027165.1 Ctenomys sociabilis
CACACACACACACACACACAAACAAAAAAAAAACTAAAACCAAAAAACATTCACTTCTGTTTATCCAAAGGTACCATTAAGGTAATGAAAAGGGAAGCCTCAAGTTGTAAGAAGACCTTTGCAATAAATATATATTCAAAAAGAATTCTACTATAGAATATAGAAAAATTTCCCAATTTTTAAAAATATTTTTTAAGTCTACTGGTATGTACTAATAGTTCATTCAGTTTTTAAATCATCTTGGGTAGTGGTTTCATGTACATGGTGTACCTTATTTCTTTTCTTCTTCTTTTTTCTGTCTCCCCTATCTCCTTTCCTCCCTCATTCCTCAAATTCCCCTATCCCATGTTTCACTCTTGTTGATAATTATTAATCATAGCTCATGTTATGGCATATAATGTTTACATTAATTGAGATTATTAGGTTTCTGTATATGCATTTCTTTATTTCACTTCTCCTTCCCCACCACTTTCTTGCTCTTGTTCCCTTACACCGTTTCTTAGTCAGTTTTAAAAATTAATTAAGAATTGGTTTATAGGGCTGGCCAGATGGCTCAGTGGACTAAAGAACCTGCTTAGGCAGGCGCAGAGCCCAGGGTTTGATCCTGTTTTGTTGGCCCCTGCCCCGGGGCGCTCTGAGACAGTGAATGAGACTGGTGTGGTGGTGTGCGTCAGTAATACCAAACAGAGTGTTAGAATCAAAGAACCATAAAACAAGTAAAAACTCATATAGAATTAAAAAATAGTAAAACAAACTAAATACAGAATTAAAGAATACTAAAACATATTAAAATGCATAGCCCATAAATTGCGCCTGGAATTCATGGACACTGCTGGAGGGAGTGATTAGAGAGTAGAGTTTTCTTTGGCAAAGGGTCAGTATAGTCTGTTGATCTAGCAGTTCTACTTATAGATGACAGATTTATATACACACACATATAGTGAAAGACAGGGCAGAATTATTCAATGTGATTTGACTTACATGTTCATCAGCAATGCCTATTATCCCAGCACTGTGGGAAGCTGAAATGGAGAAGTGTATATCTGAGCCTACCCTGGGCAACTTAGTGAGACCCTGCCTAAAAAATAAAGGATGGGGTACAGTGTCTTGTGAAGGTTCTAGATTCAGCCCCCTATACCATGGAAGACAAATCAAAGCATGCATATAAAAGGAAACAGAATAAGTGGTATGTGTGTGGGGATGGGGCGTGGGGGATGGGGGAAGAAGATGGGCTGTGATGGATCCCAGAGCCTCAGGTTTGCTAGATAAGTATTCTGCTGCTGGGCTGTGTCCCAAGCTAGAAATATATTTTGAAATAATACACAGAAATAGAAGACAGTGAACTACTCATCAACCTCAAAGATATGTTAGCAAACAAAGTCAAACTCAACAAATTATATAATATGACTGCATTATACAATATTTAAGGGCAGCAGAACGATATCACTAGCAAGGAAAGCAAGCCCAGAAAGATATCACCACATACCTGTTATGGTGACTTGTATTTTAAAATAAGATGAAAGTTTATGTTGGCCAGGTTATAGAGAGATTGGAGCCTTTGGAAGTTGGTGGTGGGATTGTAAAATGGTGCAGCAACTATGAAAAGCCTTATGGAACCTGAGTGTGGTGGCACATGCTGATAATCCCAGTCAGTATTCTAGGAAGCTGAGGCAGGAGGGTCACAAGTTCCTGTCTAGCTTGGGCAGTTTCGTAACTTGATTTTTGAGACCAATCTGGGAAATATAGCAACTCAACAAGGCCTTGTCTCAAAATAAAAAGGGCTGCTCATTCTGAGGGTACTGGATTTAATCTCCAGTACCAAAACAGTACACACGTGTGAAGTCATATCGAAGGCTCTAAAAAATTAAACAGAATTAGAGCAAGAACTAGATCTAGTACTTTGAATATGTATCCAAAAAAATTGAAATTAGGATTTTGAAAGGATATTAACACTCCATGTTTATTGCAGCATTATTTATTTTATTTTATTTATTTAGTACAGGATCTATAGGTTCTCACTACCTAGATCCGACTCAATGATCCTCCTGTTTTTAGCCTCCCAAGCTGTGGGATTACAGGCCTGTGCCACCACACCCAGTCTTAATCATGCTGCCACACTTGGTCTCAATTCCCGTCTCAGGCAGGCGTGGCTTGAGGTGCCAGGAATTGAACCCCGTCCCTGTGTTCTGCCTAAGTAGGTACTTTTGTCTGCTGAGCTGTTTGGCTATCCCTATTGCAACATTATTGATGATGGTCAAGATGTAGAAAAAACCTGAGTATCTAGTAACAGAAATAAGAAAAAGAAAACTTGTGAAGTGTATACACATACAGTGAAATATCATTTGACCTTTGAAAAGGAAATCCTGAAGCAGGATTGTGGTGCATGTTGTAATCCCAGCGCTGTGGGATGAGGCTGAGGCAGGAGGATCACAAGTTTGAGCCCCAAACACTTAAGAAACATGACAGAGGCAAGACCATTCACTTATACACCCTAGATGGGTAAGACAATGATCCTGAGAAACATCAGGAGATTTTTGAAACTAGTAGTTAAGTGGTAGGATTCTCACCCAGACTAACTATATTTGCTGATACCTGTGAACCAAGCAGCTGCACTGAATTTAACAAAGTGTAATAGAAGGGTCGCACTCCAAATGCCTGCCATTCTGGTCTTCTAAGTATGTATTTCTTATCATGACATACCAGCTATTAATATACTGCCCTTTTTTTAAGGGGTATTAAATGAAGAATAAGGCAACAAAATGTCATAAGTCAGTCATGCTACTATGCTGTATATGGATGGATTTCTAAATATCTATGTAAATATATGTAAGTGTTCATTCCTATTTTTTTAGTATCTCAATACTCGAAGGAAAATACATGTTCCATGTTATGCCTATGATGTCTGATATTTAGACTAATAGTGTGGGTAAACTGAACTGCATATGTTGCAGGGTAATAATAAGCTTCTCTTCTGGAGGGTTAACAACCTAAGTTTGCAGATCAAAAATTGGAGAAAAAGAAAGGCTGCAAGGTCAGCCAACATTTTGGCCCTAGCCTTTCAAGGTCAGTGAAGACTCAGAACATAGGAGAACCTGTACTGTAACATCATTAACTCAGTAGTGCCCCAAATTTTCTGATCAAGGAGATTATGAGGCCACAGAGGAATGCGATCGATGATGTATAGTGTGCCTAAGGAGAGTCACATGGAGAGAAAACTTTCTGTCAGGCTTCCACAGAGAGCAAATTGGTCAAGCAATGGCCGTGACTCATCCACAAAGCTGACACTGACAAGGCATCTACAAAGAGTGGTACAGGGTTACAGGATAAACCCTGAGGGTACCTGACTGACTTTATCTGATACAAAGGTTACATTTTTTGTTATAGAGGTCTTGCTTTAACTCAGTCTTAACCATCCAGCAGAAAAGTATAAAAATGGAGGTATTTTTATTAATATAAAAGTAAAGTCATATTAATATAATGAGCTGTGAATGGCTCAAGTCAACAACTTCTGTGGATAACCCGCTTCTATTGCGGACTGCTGATCTGTGTTGGATTGTTTTATTTAAAAAAAAAAAGTGTGTGTGTGTGTGTGTGTGTGTGTGTGTGTGTGTGTATTTAGCTATCCATGTTTTGAAAATCTGTAACATATGTATTATTGTATGTTACCCTGTTTATATCATTTTTTTCTCTTTGTTTTTGCTTCTGTTTTTCACTCTTCAAGTTAAAATAGAAATAAATGAATTAAAAATAAAAAACAAGTTTGAGCCCAGCATGGGCAACTTAATCAGACTTTGTCTGAAAATAAAAGATTAAAAAGAGCTTGGGATATAGCTGTAGTATGCAACAGTATGATGATTATTGAGAACATTATGGCTAAGTGAAATAAACCAGTCACTGAAGAAAAAGTCCTACATGATTTCACTGTTATCAATAGGTGTTTGAAGGAGTTAGGTTCATAGAAGCAAAGAACAGATGGTGGCTGAGAGGGGCCAATCTAATCATCAGGTATCACATTTATATAAGATGAATAAGTCATAGAGGTTTGTTGTACAACATTGTGCCTACAACCGTGTGTAGACAACACTAATGTATCATACAGTCAGAAATCAATTAATGGGGATAGATTTCATGTGAATTTTGCTTACCACCATTAAACATGCAAAATAAATCTGGTGAAACTTAAAAAATCCTGATTATTTTTGAGGGATTAATTATGGAGATAAGAGGAGAGAAACTTTTTTTTTGAAAGTCAGAGATACTTTATTTTTACTTCTAAATCCAAAGGCTAAGTATAGCAAAATTGTAAAAATGGAATCCCACTTAGTCTGATTCACAAGAATACTAATGCTTAATCCTGTTTGCAAAGTCCAAGAATGAAAACTTGTAATTAAACACTGAGCAAGCTACATTTTAGGTAATATTTCTTAAAAAAGTCTTAAAGGAAAAATATGATAAAGGACCTAATCATATATATTATTAACACATGTTCTGAAATCTGGTAGGTCACATCAGTCTTGAATTAACTTTTAATTAAAAAATAAAACAAAACAAAATAAAAACTAACTGAGCTTTATACTTTTTCTATGCCACTATAGCTTTCTTTCAGCTCATTTTAATGTCGATCTTCACTTTATGCTGTTTTCAGTGTTCTTCAAAAAATCTTCGAACAGTAGTCTTATAATGTAAAATTTGGGGAAAAATGATAATTAAACACATAAAAGGCAATTTTTTATGACTAAATGTTGGCCCAGTCACTAACTGCTAAGTATATTTAATGTGTATGTGAAATGTCTGTATTCTTTTTAAACAGCCACACCATTGGTGTGGTAGGCCATGTGCCTGTGTATGCTTATTTACATGTGAATGGCTCACACCAAAAGAATTATACTGCTTTCCAAGAAAGGGAAGCCACCAACAAATAGTTACTTTCTTTCATTAGGCATATTTCACCCCACGCCACTAGCCCATAGAATCAACAGTTTATAGAGATTTTAAGAACATTTATAAAACCTAACTTTTAAGAGTTCTTAAAAAACTCAAATTTATTCTACAGAGTTCATCTGTTCTGTGCATGTCACAGAGTGACGATATCTGCCCTTGCCATTCACTGGTGCTTTAAATGTATCAACCAGTGACTTCCTATACACCTATGGGTGACAGCAAATTCTTAAAATTGTTTTTTTTTTTGGCTGTACCAGGGCTTGAGCTCATTACCTTATGCTTGCCGGGCAGGTGCTTAAGCTCCTGAGCTATCTCCCTGAGGAGAGAAACATTTGGGACTCTGGTAATATTATTTGTGTTAATCTTAGTAGTAGTTTACCAGTTAATCTAGTACTTAGTATTTAGTACTACTACTTTAACACTTGAGAGTTTTACTCTTCACTACATTTCAAAATTAAGGTACTTTTAAAAAAAAAAAACTAAAGCTGGCCTAGAACCAAAGGTCAGTAAAGGCCCAGGATTCAATCCTAGCACCAAACAAAAGTTTTCTCCTATGTATACCATACTTTTACTTAATTATTTTTATAGATTGTTATTATTATTCTTATTATTTATTTATTTTTTTTTTTGTGGTTCCAGGGATTGAACTCTGGACCCTTAGACTGTTATTTTTAAGAGCAGTTTAATTCATAGCAGAATGAAGAGAATAATAAAGAGATCTCATAATCTCATATTCAGTGTCTCATAATCTGTGTTCTTACACAGTTTATAGTTTTATAGCCTTAAAAACCCTTTGTGTTGATTTTATATATATTCCCTATTTTTAGTTTGTGCCTTAATTTATTTACTCTTTGGATTTCTCGTATAAGGGAAAGAAGGGCCAGCCAGGAAGTTCAGCAGATTAAAGGGCCTGCTTAGGCAGATGCAGGGACTGGGTTCAATCCTGGTGTGTTGTGCTGGCTTTGTCCCTGGGGTGATTGAGCCTGGGTGTGGTGGTGTGTGCCTGTAATCCCAGCACTTAGAAGGCCGAAAATAGGAGCATCTTATGAGTCCAATCTGTGTAGTGAGACCCTGTAAATCCTGTACTTAGAAATATTTGCAGCAGATTTTCATTGTGCCTTAGTAGTTGTGTCTAGTCTTACTTTTCAGTGTTTTTCTTGCTGAAAGATATTGCTGAGGTATTGTGCAGGTGTATACCCAGATATTAAAATATTTATAAAATATTTATATTGGCTTGAAGATCCTTTTGCAAGACCTTGAGTTCCATAGCAGGGCATTGGCTGTGGTATCAGGTTCTTCCAGCACTGGAAAAGGAAAACAGGAAAAAGAAGGAAAGAAGAGAGAGGGAGAGACAGAGAGGGGAAGAAACCTGTGGATAATATTTTTATAGGAAACTTTTTTTTGGTCTCAGGATGCCTGAAGTGCAGTTCTGGTAAGGCATGAGGATCTGGGGATTGAACCACAGAATTCTGAGCCTGAGTGCTTTGCTTAAGCAGGCACTTAGACAACTGACTTAGTGGGCAGGCCCCCAGGAAACTATTATTGGACTTATATGTTGTTTCTTTTTATCTAAATTATTGTGGCTACCATTTTGTGTAGGCCTATACATTTTATTTATTTATTTATTTTTTGCGGAACCGGGGATTGAACTCAGGACCTTGCACTTGCCAGGGAAGCACTTATTCCCCTGAGCCATCTCCCCAGCCCCGCAGGCCTATACATTTTTTAAAGGTAAGTTGCTATAATTTACATGATGTCTACTGGTACATACTACTCTTTGGAGTTATGTGTTAGCAGATATTCTCCAAAAATTTATAATGGTTTAGTTCAACTTGTATCCAATAAATTTCACAAGGTGCTAATTGGACAGTGAAAAATTGCATCTTCTATTACTGTTTTAGGTATTCATTTTTGGTGGCCACTTAGAACCCTTTTTTGAAATAGCTACACTTTTTGCTTATTTGCCTATGGGGGTGTTAATTTTGATTTTCTAACTGATTGCAGGGTATCTGTATAAGTAAATTATTTATTGCTCTTGTATTTGTCCTTAAAACTTAATTCAGTTTGGATATTCTGAAGTTTTAAATTTTTTTATCTGATCTAATTTGCTTCTACATTTACTATCTTGCTTTATCTTTGATTTGATGAATTTTGTGTTTTGTATTTAGTAGTTTTATTTTTTCATACTTTTCATCTGTAGTATATTTTGGTATGTAATATAAAATAATATTTACCTTTTACTTTTAACGTCTACTTTATTGAATTACCACTTTTCCATTGATTTGAAGTTCAAACAAACATAGTCCACACATTTTAAGCACTGCTTTTCAAATAGATGGGCTGGGGCTGGATTTTGCTCAGTGGTGGTGAACTTGCCTGACATGTACAATGTCCTGGGTTCAATTCCTTGACACTACAAGTGAGTAAACTGATAGGTAGGTAGATGGATAACATTAAAAAAAAAAAAAAAAAAAGCAACCCCCCCCACCCCCCAGTTTCAAGTAGATGGGATGCTTTTGCCCCCTGGGAAAATTGGTAATATGGCGATAATTTTCATTGTCACATTGTGGATACTGTTAGCAGTTAGAGGTCAGGAATGCTGCCAGCATCCTGTAATGCACATGACAGTGCCCACAACAGATCATTATTTGTCCACAAATTTGTACTACTAAGGCTGACCTACTCTAGAGCCTAGTTAGTACTGGATGGAATCTTTCATTGCTAGTGGGATCAAAATGGGGGTATTTGCATTTTTACCTATTTAAATATAATTCTCCTTGGTAGATGTAGAAGGCAAGAAATGATGCCTGAACAGGGCAGGATATGAGTAAGTTAGGTGGGCATTTCAAAGAACTTTCCTTTCCCAGAAGTGTTAGAGTCTTAAAAGAGGATTCACCTTTCAGATTGGTTAAAAACCCCATAGTTTCAGCTGGAAATTTGAATATGGGAAACTACCTTCTTGCCTCTTATGAGCCTCATTGGTGGTTCCTACTTCTTCCTTTGTGTCATTTTGTTTTTTGCTTATAAGGAATAAAAGTTAAAAAAAGAATAAAAGTACAAGATAGATATATATCTTCTATATCTATGTCTGTTTACCTTTTGCTTTTATATGTATAAATATATACTTATAGGTTTACACATTTTCTCTGCGTACCTGAGAGTAGAGGGGTGGGGCCTACTGCCAATCTTTCTTCAATTTAATTCCTTCCCCATCCCTTTACATGTTCATCCTTTCATGATTCCAGGCATGTTTCTTTCTCCCTGCCACTCAAAGATATTATATATCCAAGGTGACCTTGAAATTACAAAGCTCAGGGGATGGGCAATGGAGTCTCTGCTTGCCCCTTTTTCGTTCTGCTGAAGAATGCTGCTAGCGTTATGCATCCTCAGGTTCCTTCAAAATAACAATAGAAAGAAAGTTACATACAAAACTTGTTTCCTTCTCTGCCCCATCTTCCCACTCAGAATCATTCTTTGCTGCCACCACTCCTGCTCTTTGAGGCACACTGGCTTTTTCTGTAGATCGTGGTTGGTTTTGCATTCAGAGCCCTTACCCCATGCCCACTTTCCACCACAAATTTGGCACTCCAGGGCTTACAGGATTTTATTGAGAAAGCTAATGAGTTTTCCCAGCAGCCATGTGGAGCCATTCTGTGAAAGTTTCTGAAGTCAGAGAAGTATGGAGGTTAACACATGGGGGGAAAGTAGAAACTTCAAAACGCAGAGCAAGTAGTACTTTTTGAATATTCATGATGCGCTAAGCACTGGACTGGCTAGTCTCAATCCCCACAACTCTATGTAGTTTATATTTGTTCCATCAGTAAATTAACTTGTTCAAGCTCCTATGCACGGTTTGAGTGAATGACTAAATCGGGATTCTGAGCTTTGTTCTTTGGTTTTATAACTTTTGGCTTTCCTACCACATCACATTTCATATCGGATGAGAGCTGACTGTGTGCTCTTGGAGTGACTAATACTCAGTGATGACTCATGTCATGACTTACATTCAGTATATTCAGATGGATTGTCCAGAAGTACTGTATGGGTCCAAACACTATAGTACTTGAACATAAAAGGGAAAATTTGAAAGATAGGCTTCTTCTTTGGCAGCAGTAAACAAGGATCTTAAAAGCTTTGATAACTTCACTAAATCCACAGAATCCTTTTTGAATAATGCTGTGGAACCAGTGTAGTTTAAATTTTGTGCCCTAGTCTTCAAATTTTAGATCTGGGGATTTTAGAGAGACTGTTATCCATAAATGAGCTTTTAGTCCTTCTGAAGCACAACTCTCCCACTTCCACTTCTCATTAAGTTTCCATTTAGCCATTAGGTAGGAGCTTCAAAATGGAAAATCCAATCATGTATAATCTCCAGCTAATGGGCATCTATTGAGCGACTAGGTCACCATAAAGAATAATTACACAATGTCTCTTTGTGCACTAAACACAAAAATCAAAAGATAATGCATTCCTAAAGCAAGCCCGATTATTACTGGCTAACAGCAGCATCCTTGTCTCCAGGGAAATGACTGGGGCACCCCCCCATGCTTGAGAGGGGAGATTGCAAAGCCATTCTCAAAAAACAAGACCGTGAGGGTGGGAGAAGTAGAGGGCCAGGACATTTCTGAGGATTTCTCGCTTATAATTACTGATTATTGGGTTGAATTACAGAATAGCAGACATTCTAGAAAATGTTTCATGCAGTCATTTGGAACTTGGTGGGTGTCTGGGGTTTCTTACCACAAGTAAGTAACAGTGATGACTGACTGAGGTTGAGCTGCAGCCCTACTCCCATAACTTAGCCTGTTTTCTAAGCCTGGCCATCCTTTATAAATGAAGACTATGCTTACTTTTGTCCCGCCACAACCTATTGATATGTGAAAGATGAGCATAGTTCTCTTGACTCAAAAGGCATATTAGTCACAAGCCAAAGAGCTCTTGGGGTTGTGTTGATACACTCTAGTTTGGTTTTTCAAAATTAACTCTTGTAGTAATTTAGGATTTGCAAAAGTCGGCATAATTCAAATAACCTGTTTTTCCCCCCTTAGAACACTTCAGTTATGGAAGATCAAAATGAAGATGAGTCCCCAAAGAAAAATACTCTTTGGCAGGTAGGAATAATAAGATAGCAATTAACTTACTGTAGATAAGATTCTCCCTCACATAATTGCCCTTCATGAAATCAAGAGCCAAGCTTTTAAAAGTTTTCTTTTGTTCAGTTTTGCTAGTTTTGGAAACTGCCCTAGTTTATCTTTTCCTCAGGGAATTGATATTACAAATAAATAATTTTGGAGTTTTCACAAAGATTCTGGGTGGCTGTAGCCTAAAAGGTTCTGTCAGTGGTCAAAGATGGAGAATGAGCTCATCTTTGATCAGCAAAGTGGCACCATGCCACACTCTGTTGTATGTATGCACCAATGATATTTTCCTCTGTTTATTCCCTATACTCACCATTTTCTCCCATTCTCCATTGCTTTGCCTTTTACTGTTAATCTCAATCTCCTTTCTTGGCTCTATTGTAATTTACCCATTTCCCTCCCAATCTCCCAGGGTTGTTTTAGGGGGTGGGTGGGCGGGGTAGGGTGGGAGAAGCATATGATGCTTCATGGTTTATTATTTTCACAACCATTATCATGTACATCATGTCCCCCTTTGTGAGGACATGGTTAAAGGTAAAACATACTTAATGTCTGAAGAATGATTCAGAAATATGAAAAATTACAAATTTCACTTTATTTTCAAATTAAAAAGGAAGATTACTTAGCAAGAGTAGCATTTAGCCAGCAAACTTAAGATAAAATGAAATAGTCTAACAGATTTGGCTTGGTGGAAATATAGTATTATTGATGGTTGGAAATAGAGTTTTTTTTTTTTTTTTTTTTTTTTTTATTGAGCATCATATGCAAACTGAAATCCTTACTCTCCTTTATGTTTATTATTTTACAATAGAATTCTCTTTATTTAGTATTGATTTTTCAATTCACAGTGATTCGTAACACTTTAGCTTTTAGGTTTTTTTTTTCTTTCTTTCTTCTGCCTTCCAGTCAGCTAGTTCATGGTACATAATTCCCTAGGGAGGCTAGATAGTTAGGAGTCCTTTTGCAAATGAAATAACCTTTTCACCAATTGAATGAAATAATGGTTTGAAAGTACTTTGTAAATTATAAAGCAATACATAAATGCTACCATAGTTATTACTAGCTTGTTTATTTTATTTAGGCACCAAGAATCAAACTCAGGACTTCAGCTTGCCATGCAGGCACTGTGCAGCTGAGCTATATTCCTGGCCCCTCATTATATTTATTATGGAAACAGTTATTTTAGCAAACTATCAAAAAAATTGGAGAAGAGAACATAAACATTTTCTTTCTCAAGATTAGGTGCTTCTGGTGTTTTGATTTATATCTTTTACTTTCTTTTTTTTTTAAGACACAGTGTAGCCCAGGTTGGTCTTGAACTCATGATCCTCCTCCTGTCTTCCAAGTTGTGTTATGATAGGTGTGTACCACCATGTGGGGTTTATCCTTTACTTTGTCTTGATTTGCTTTCTTCACAAATTATTATGATCATAGTGTTGTATAAAATCCTGACTCTTGACTTTTGTTCCTTAATATTATTTAAAGGTGTTCTCTTATTATAGTTTTTCTTTATAAACCAAAATTAATAGCTACATTATAGCTCTTCTCTGTAGATGTGTTATAATTTGCTTAGTTTGTGATTCTCATTTTTCTTAGTTATATCACTGTGATAGGTATAATTGCATTTAAAAGCAGTGCAGCAGCCCCTTTTTATACCTCTGATACTCATCATAGCAAAAATTTACTTCAGCTGTTTTGAACTTTAGTTTTTGGGTCTGTTAGCGAAGTTTAAAAAAGCCCTGTTTAACACTGCCCTCTGGTGGTACCATACATAATGAGTTCTGCATTACCCAAGTTAACAGGAAAATATTGAACAATTGGTTAGAAAGCAAATGCCTTCCGACCTTACCTCTAAATGTGATCTTAAATACTTATGATAAAAACTTGTAAGATTTTATCAAGGAAGGGAAAATACTCCTCTTGATAGTTACAAAGGATATCTTTTTGGGATGCATTCAATCTACTTTAAGTTAAGTAGGGACCATACTGGTAACAAAAAGTCTTTGTTCTGTTTCTGCTAAATTCCTAGTGGAAGTGTTAGACATTTGTCATCCAGCTCTTCACTTCTTAAAATTCTCTTATACTATGTGTTATTTTTTCTGGTACTGTACAAAAGGCTATCAGAGAAAGGATGGCAAGTATTTGGCAAAAATACAGTATTGATATTATTTTGTCTTAAAGCAGGGAAGTTACTGAGGCTCATAGCATCAACAGTACTTTAGTTGTGATTTGAGAGTAGGAAGTCAGATTATTTTTCCATGCTAGTGTCCAGGTGCAGTGTATATAGTATGTCTTTTTAAAAAATGTATTAAGTATAGGGTCTCACTACACAGATCAGACTTGTAATGATCTTTCCTGTTTTTCAGCCTCCCAAGCTCTGGGATTACAGGCCTGCACCACCACACCCAGTCTCAGTCCCTGTCTCAGCATGCCCTGGGCTGGGGATGCATGCTGATGGCGCCCCCCACCCCACCCCCCAGCATGGCAGGCTGGGGGTCAAATCATGGTCCCTTTCTCTGCCTAAGCAGGTACTAGGTGCTTTAATCCGCAGAGCAGTCTGGCTTTCCTTTTTTTTTTTTTTTTTTTTAAAGATAGGGTCTTGCTATCTAGCCCAGGCTGGCCTTGAATTTATAGCCTCCCAAGTACTGGAATTGCAGGCATGTGCCACCCTGTCCAGCTTGTAGTTTTCCCTTCCCCTTCCCCTTCTCCTTCCTCTTTCCCTTCCCTGTTCCCCTCCTTCCCCACCTCCCTCTCTTCTCTTCTACTAGGCTACTCCTTAGTCCTATAGAATTTTTTTTTTTTAAATACTGCTATTATGCAAGGGCATATAAGTAGATTTGATGAGGAGTGCACTGTTTTATGGGAACCTAGGGTTATCCAACAGATTTTTAGGTATACATTGTTGACTTAGGTTGCTTTCTGAAAAGGTGATTGGAAGAAGGGAGAGAAAGTCTAAACTGTTTTGCCAGCAGTTTATTTAATAACCGTAGGAAAAAAACAGAGTATCAATAATGTCAGGAAAAAGGAATTTCTTAGGGAGATAATCCGCTTGGGCTCACCTCCTGTCCCTCTCTTGGACAGGAACTTTCTTTTCCCCAATAAATATATTCTTTTTTTTTTTTTTTTTTTTTAATTTTTTTTTGGCAGAGCCCGGGATAGAAGTCAGATCCTTGTGCTTGCCAGGGAAACGCTTATTCTATTCAGCCATCTCCCCAGCCCTCAATAAATATATTCTGTTAAAAAACAAAAGGAGTTCTTTCAATCAAATTACTTTAGGTTTAAACATAGAACTACTTATCTTGTTAGATAGAGTTCTCAAAGTGCAGTCCCTAATATGCAAGCAGTCTTTTTTTTTTTTTTTTTTTTTTTTTGTATTTAGTATAGGGTCTACAGGGTTTGACTATGTAGATCGAACTTTTAATGATCCTTCTGTTTTCAGCCTGCCAAGCACTGGGATTACAGATGTGTACCACCATGCTCAGTCTCAATCGCTGTCTCAGTGTATGCAGGGGCCGGGATCAGCGGGGTCAGCAAGGCATGCTGGGGATGGAACCCTGGCCCCTGCATTCTGCCTAAGCAGGAGCTTTAGTCTGCTGAGCTATCTGGCTAGCTCTTGTGCAAGAAGTCTTGCCCAGTGTTGTCATAGCATCTGGAACTTGTTAGAGTTGTAGATTCTCAGGCTCTGAGGCAAACACTCAAAACTAGAACCTCTGGGGTAGCACAGAAGTCTGTGTGCTAACAAGCCTTCTGTTATATTTGGTACAGGGTTTCACTACATAGCTCAGGCTTGTAGTGATCCTCCTGTCTTCAGTTCCCTAACATTGGGATTACAGGTCAGCTCAGCATGCCCAGGGGTGGGACTGTCATGGGGCATGTGGTGCCAGCCCCAGTCCCTGCACTTGCCTAAGCAGTCACTTAGCCTGCTGAGCTATCTCACTGGCCCTTGTTATTCTGATGCAAACTCAACTTCTACTGTAGATGTACAGTAATGCTGCAGTTTCAGTTACCTGGGGTTAGAAAACATTACATGGAAAATTTCAGAAAGGGGGAAAGACCATAATTTTTATTAAAGTATATTGTTTTTTTTTTTTTTTTTGTCTTTTTGAAATAGGGTCTCACTATGCAGTTCAGGCTGGCCTTTAAGCTCACTTTGTAGCTCAGGCTGGTCTTGAACTCACAACAATCCTCCTGCCTCAGCCTCCCCAGTGCTGGGATTACAGGCATGCGCCACCACGCCCGGCTTTAAAGTATATTGTTTTAATTGTCTTATAGTATTACTAGTTATTGTTATTAATCTCTTGCCATGCCTAATTTGTAAATTAAACTTTTATCACTGTTGTGATTGTGTAGGAAAATCTTAATTTATGTAGAATTTGGTGCTATCCATGGTTTCATGCATCCATTAGTGGACTTGGAATATACCCCTACTGGGACTACTATACGTAGAATTAACTTTTAACTTTGAAGAAGTAAGCCATACTGTTAATAGTTAATCAGCCATACTGTTCATTGCCATTTTACCAAGTTAAGCATTTCCAATAGGCAGTTGTCTTTAAAATTAATCTAATAACAATATAACTTTGATTTAAGCATTAAGAGAATGATTATTTAAAATACCATTTAGCTTTATTTATTTGTTTTATTTTTTTCCATTTAGCTTTAGAACTAGTTATAGCTCCAGCATTTGCAGTAGTGACTAATTTGAGGAGATAGACCATAAGTATAGTTTTAGTTATTTATGAATGAATTAATAAAGAAATGAGTTTGGCTTTAGGGTAAAACTGTCATTTTAAGATTAATTATCCAAGATAAAAAACATTTCTGATGAAATAAGAATTCGATTTCTTTCTCCTGTCAAACTAATTATATCATTTTGTTTTTCTAATGTAGATAAGTAATGGAACGTCATCTGTGATCGTCTCCAGAAAGAGGCCATCAGAAGGAAACTATCAAAAAGAGAAGGACTTGTGTATTAAGTATTTTGACCAGTGGTCTGAATCAGATCAAGTGGAATTTGTGGAGCATCTTATTTCACGAATGTGTCATTACCAGCATGGACATATTAACTCTTACCTGAAGCCCATGTTGCAGCGGGATTTTATCACTGCGTTACCAGGTAACTGCTCTTGTCTTAAACAGCTGAGCAGTGGAGAACTAAGCATCTAGATGGGGCTGAATGGGATCTTTATGAAATGCACGAATTAGTATTGTATGCAATAGTATTTCTTTGGGACATACACTGTACTTTCAATGTACAGTATAGCATTTGAGGAATTATAATTTAGCTTCTACATAGGAAATCAGGCTATTTATATGATTGTTAATTATTGGTCATTCCTGTTAATTCATTTAGCTTGTTTAATGTTTGCTTTATTTTAAATGATACTTTCTATTTTGATGCAGTCTCTATGTATATATTAGTCTGTACTTTGCCTTCATATGAAATTTAGAAGTTATGTGGGGCATGCACAAAGTTTTGATTTTCAGGCTTCAGTACTGCAAACAAAACCCAAAACACACTGAGAAAACTGGTAATGTGTCTTTGCTATATTAAAGAAAATCCTTTTATTAGTACATGCTTGTAGTACATAGTAGTTACATTCATTATAGGGAATTGGTACATGTATGTAACACATCTCAGTTCTTTATTTTTCCCCTTCCCTCCAGCAGTTGTTTTGCCAGCATCAGATTCATGTGTGTGTTTACCAGAGGTAAAAAAAAAAAAAAAAAAAAAAAACATAAAAGAGATACATATGACAACTACAAATCAAGGTACACTTTTAGATGTATTTGGGCCAGGGAGATGGCTCAGTAGAATAAGTGCTTCCCTGGCAAGGGCCAGGGCCTCAGTTCAATTCCTGGTTATGCCAAAAAAAAAAAACAAAAAAAACAAAAAAAACCTCAGATACATTGTTCATGCTGGATAATGATATTTTTATTTCTGTTTTTTCCCCTCTTTTACTTTGCACTTTAATTATATATTAAGTTCTAAGTATGTAGTTTTTTAATGAGTTTGTTTAGTTCACTTAACATTATGGTCTCAGGTGCATCCAGTTTCCTACAGAGGACTCAGGTTTATCATTTTATTTTTTTCTTGGGTGGTACAGTAAAATTTGTCTTTATGACTTCCACATAATAATGAAATACATAAAAAGAGCAAACACTCTCAAAATGGACATATGTAGCTTAGGAAACAACTGGTTACAGTTCAATTATACAAATGTTCATTCAGCTTAAAAATGAATTTTGCTCTCTTTTTCATTTATGTAGTTGATACAGGGTCTCACTATGCAGCTTGGACTTGTAGTGAACCTCCTGCTTCAGCCTCCCCAGTGCTGGGATTACAGGTGTACACCACCACATCTAGATTTGGTCTCTGGCTCAGCGTGTCCCAGGGGGTGTCAAAATATAGTCCCTGCACTTGCCAAAGCAGGCACTTAGTTTGCTGAGTTATCTTGCTGCCCCTGAATTTCTTCTTCATAGTTTAATCTTTTTTTTCCCCCCATTCCCCAAGGCTTTCACAGTTTAGTGGAAATGTTTTTGTTATTTTTTAAATTATCAGGCACATGGTACTTATCAGTTCTCAGTAAATAAATGAAGTGTCCTATAATATTAGAGCACAATTTCATAGGAATAAATTTGCTGAGCTCATTGCAAATTTGATTCAATTTAGCTAACAGATCTACACATGAAGCATGAAGCAGCATTAACAAATTACTTTTGTATTAAGATTTCATTTGTTTTAAATATTTATCATACTTTTTAATGTAAGGATTTCATTGATTTTAAACATTATAGCTATTTGACTTAAGTATATATAGTTCTACTTGTAGCGCACACCAAAAATGAACATTTCACAAAGTAAAAATGTATATATCATGTATGAGTGCTACTGGTAGTATCACTTTTCTTCTATTGGAAAACTATCTTAAAAATCAAGAAATGTACCGAAGTACTCCTCCTTGAGGCATGATTTGGTTGTACATTATTATCAGTTCACATATCTCTGTCTTCTGCAAAGGTATTCCATTTTGTCTTTAAGAAAACAAAACAAATGAGATAGCATAAATAAATAAGTCTACCTAGGGGATTTACAATAAAGGCTTCCAGATAGGAATAAAGAATGTTGTGATGTAACCAGCACTGGGGAGGCTGAGACAGGAAGATCACTACAAGTCTGAACTGCGTAGTGAGACCCTGAAACAAACAAACAAACAAACAAAATGTTGTGACATAAAGCCCATCAATGCTAATTAAACAATAGCTTTGGATCTTTGAGACCTCTAAACATAGCCTTCATTTTATTTTATTTTATTTTTTATTTTTTGGCAGAACCAGGGATTGAACTCAGGTCCTTGCGCTTGCCAGGGAAGTGCTTATTCCACTGAGCCATCTCCCGGACCCCTACATAGCCTTCATTTTAGAATTATTTTCAGCCAACAGAAGAAGACACATTTCTATTGTTCTCAATTAAAAATGAAAGTATAGTGGATGCAGTTGTAAATTCTGCCTTTTGGGAATTTACATAGGTATGCACGATCATTAGTTTTTGACTTTTGCTTAGATGCAGAGTATAAATTTTAGGGATTAAAACAAGAGCATAATATTCCCTCAATTCTTAGTGGTTTCTTGATCTCCAGGGTGAGTATTAAAGAAATCAGACTCCAAAATTTTATTGCCTTTTCTTCACATCCATTGCATCTAGAACAGGCTGTCTTTTCACAGTGTATCTTTGATGAAGTTGTTCTATTTCATGTTCCATCATGAGGGCCAGAGCTTTTAACTGCATCTGTAATTCTTGTAAACTTAGATTTTTTAAAAGCTCAAGTTTCCATCTTGAGGAACTTACCAGTTATCAGGAAAAACAGATTTGGTCATATGGAAGGGATCATGCATATTAGTTTTCTTACCTCATACTCTTGAAGTCCTACTTATGAAAGTAGTCCATGAAGGGTGGTCTTTGTATGTGTGATAAAGTTGCATTTCATTTCATAGCTCCATCTTCTTCCCCCTCATCCTCACTGTCTATAACCATGGTCCCTTAGTCTAAGTCAGATTCTAGCATCTGGCTAGACTGTGCTAATATGCTCAACCAAGGTCTGGAGCCTTTCACTCATTGTGCCTGTGGTCCACATTGTGCTCACATATCATGTTGTGAGAATCCTGCTTATCTTCATCGGAGTTTGCTTCTTTTCTAATTCTCACTGCTGTTTTCATGTCATTCAGCTTTGATATCTATAGTTTCTATAAATAGATCTCTTAATAGTGGTACAGGTTTTGTATTCTTGATAAAAGGATGCTGTAAAAGTAGTGGTATAATGGCTATCTATTTAGGATTCTTCACTAAGCACTTGTTAAATTAGTGAAATCATCAGATCAAAATTTGGGCTTCTTGAATGTTGGTGTTGTATGGAAATCATAAAAGTCGCTTTTATTGGATTTATGACAGCATAAAGAGGTTTTCCTCTAGCTATTTCTACAGAAGTAATGCCAAGCAACCAGTGTCAGCCACCACAGTGATAGTGTGTTTCTTGAATTAGCTCAGGAGCCATCCAAAATGGAGTTACTGTCATTGTATTGTGTTTTGCCATTGTATCTGTTAACTGACCAGCCACTCCAAAATCTGCCAGTTTTGTATGTCCTGTACTGGGAAGACTGTGTCCAACTTCTTTATCTCTGATGTATTTTTCTCATAAGGTACAAACATTCTTATCCTTTCAGTGTAGATTTAAGAATGGTTATGATTTCATCTTAAGTAATCTAGTTATGTGTGAGACAGAGTCAGCTCCACGGTACTTCATAACAATCTTGAATATCTCAATCAACAGGTACCAATTGAATTGCAACTTGGCCAGATTCTTTAGAACATTTGCTTTTTTTTGGCGGAACTGGGGATTGAACTCAGGCCCTTGCACTTGCCAGGGAAGTGCTTATTCTACTGAGCCATCTCCCTGACCCTAGAACATTTGCTTTAGAAACACTTCATGAGACCCTCTCCAAGCTTCTTTAAGACATCAGAAACTTCTTCAGAATGCTTAGTCAAATTGTCTTCATTCAGCTTTTTTTAGGTTGCTCCGAGGTGCTGGTTTTGGCTCCATGGTAGTCCAGAGCAGAAAGAGGGAATGGGTACACCCTGAAGGCGGAGGGAGAAAAGGAGCTGGGCCCGCCGAGCCTGGGTAACCACAGGGGGAAACTTCAGGAACTTGAATCAACTTTACTCCTGAATGTGACTCCTCCCCGAGTTTATCCTGTATGACAGAGTAGTAATTAATTGTGTATAAATACCATTTTTTGTTATTGTTTGAGACAGCGTTTCACTTGGTAGTGGAAGCTGGCATTGAATTCACTATGTAGCCCAGACTGACCTTGAACTCACAGTGATCTTCCTGTTTCATTCAGCCTCCTAAGTGCTGAGATTATAGGCATGTGCCATCACACCTGCCTCATACATGTTTTAATCCATTTGTCTGCTGATGAACATATAGGCTGTTTCCAAGACTTAGCTATTATAAACATGAGTACACACACATCACTGTGGTATGATGTCTTTAGCTTTTTGGGGAACTGGGTCAAATGGAATTTCTGGTTATGGTTTTTAAGGAGTCTCCATACAGATTGTCATATTGGTTGTATCTGTTTACATTCCTGCCAACAGTAAAGGAAGTTTCCCTTTTCCCACAACCTCACCAGCATTGTGTTATTGGTTGATTACTTGATGATAAACATCTTTTCTGGAATGAGATGGAATATCAGTATAGCTGACAAATTTTTTCCCTGTTTTGTATGTTGTTTTTTCATGCTGTTCATGGTTTTCTTTGCTGTGCAAAGCTTTTTAATTTGATGTGATCCTATGTGTTGATTCTTGGTATTATTTATTGTACATCTTGGGTTTTGTTCCAAAAAGTCTTTGCTTACCCTTATGTCTTCAAGTGTTTTATCAATTTTGTCTTCCAGAAGATAGTTTCTGTTCTGATGCTTAGATCTTTGACCCATTTGATTATAGCTTTGTGCATAGTGAAAGATAGGTGTCTAGAGTCATTCTTTAGCATGTGGATAGCCAGTTTTTTCAGCACCGCTTGGTTAAAGAGGCTGTTTCTTCAAGTGAAAGAATTTGGCCCCTTTGTCAAAGATAAAATACCCAAATGTACCTGGAATTGTTTCTACATTTGTTCAGTTCTAGTGATTTGCAAGTCTTGGGTTTGCTTGTTTGTTTTTTGTTTCTTTGCCAATTTTTTTTTTGTTTTTGTTTTTTGTAGTAACTAGAATACAGGATCATGATGCTCCCTACCTTGTCCTTGTTGCCCAGAATTACTTTTACTATTCTAGGCTTCTTCTGGCTCCATGTGAGTTTTAGAATTGCTTTCTCCACTTCTGTAAGGATGGTTATTGATATTTTGATTTGGATTACATTAAATCTGTATTACTATTTTGGAAGTATGTCTGTTTTGATTATATTGATTCTGTCTGTTGCAGAACAGGGTATCTTTGCATTTTCTTCTATCTTCAACTTTTTTCAGAGTACTGTAGTTTCCATTGTAGAGGTCTCTCATTTCTTTGGTTAGGTTAATTTCTATTCTTAATTTTTCTTGATGCTGTTATGAAAGGCATTGCTTCCCTAATTTCACTGTTGGAGAGTTTATTATTGGTGTACAGGAACAGTATTGATATTTGAATGTTGACTTAGTATCCTGCTATTCTACTGAATTTGGTTATTGGTTCAAAGAGTCTTTTGGTGGAGTTTTGGGGTCTTCTGTGTAGAGGGACAAAGGGATAGTTTAATATCTTTTTTCCTATCCATATCCCTTTAATTTTTTTTTCTCTTGTCTAATTGCTCTTTTTAGTGTTTTGAGAACTGTATGGAACAGAAGTGATGATAGCAAATGTCTTGTCTGGTAAAAGCTTCTTTCTGTTTTGTACGATGTTGGCCATGGATTTGTCACAGATTGCTTTTATCAGGTTGAGATAAAGACCTATTTCTTTTTTCAGTGTTTTAATTTTATTACATGTTTTGCAGCTTTTTTTTGCATCTGATTCCCTCACCAGCCTCACCCACCTTTCTCACATGTACTCAGGGAGGCATGGTTGTACACATTCACTTGCATACTTCCTTGGTTAGGTTTGTTTGGATTTTTAAAATTTTTTTGAGATAAATGATTTTTTTTTTTTGGCAGAACCACGGATTGAACTCAGGCCCTTGTAATTGTCAGGGAAGTGATTTTTTTAAAAAGGAGTTTTAAGTTCAGAACAAAATTAGATGAAAAATAAGATTTCTCGCATTCTTTCACACACATAGCCTGTCCTCCTGGCACATGCTACAACAGAGTATATTGTTACTATTCATCATAAGTGCTTTTACTAAATTAATTTGACTCCATTTCCCCCAGCAAATTGTTTATTGTTTGTTCTCTTCATAATTTGCTTTCTCTTTCTGTAATTTGCTTTCTGAATGGTTTAGTGTGCTGGAGCGCTCCCTTTATGTATACAGGGCAGCCACGAGGTGGCACTGTTGAAGTTCTCTTGATTTGTGAAGTAGCCTATCTTTCCAGGCAATTCCTTACTTCTCTTGGAGAGTGTGTAGCCTTGGAGGAGAGGCATAACAGATGAACATGTGTTATGTATATAAATATGGTTAGTATAATTGCATACAATTCAGTTTTCATTACAGGGAACTCTAAGGCATTGTCCATGTCTCTATTAAAGTGGAATTTTGTGGTACTCAATATTAAATGAAATGAATAGACTGTTGGCTAGGATATGGAAATATTTTTGTTAAAATGCTATTGTTTTAACAGGATTTGATCTGAACATATATACATATGTCAGTGTATTTCATACATATGATTGTAATATCTTGGGACAAGCTGGCCAAGTTGATTGTGTTAGTGTCTAGTAGACTTAGATTCAAACTGGCATTAGTTCCTTAATATAGACCCTTTCTTAAGAGCATTATAGTAGTAAAAGGTCTATGTTCATGTTTGTACTTAGATATAATAATATATAGAAGAACTTATTAGCCATTATATTAGTTCATGTTTAATTTTTCAATGGGTGATCTTGAGTTTGAATTTTTATTCTACTAAAATTGACAGTCAACTTAAACTCCTTTCAGTTGTGAAAACCATTAGTTCATAAAAGTTACCTATAGTTTTGGCATATTAATGCTTACTATGAACATTGTAC
Source organism: Ctenomys sociabilis (assembly GCA_004027165.1). Lineage (NCBI taxonomy): Eukaryota > Metazoa > Chordata > Mammalia > Rodentia > Ctenomyidae > Ctenomys > Ctenomys sociabilis. Next base: position 22,260 of record PVKA01020623.1, read on the forward strand.
CTGTCAGCATAAGAAAAATGGAAAATGTTTGTGGTCTCTGGCTCCTTTTGGTTCAGTGGAAAAAGTGATAATTAAGACATGCTTTTCTAAAAATCATGGTAAATGTTTAGTCTGCAGTGTCAATTTCTTCAGGCTAAGTTTGTGGTTTATAAGAATTGTTGTTAAAGGGAAAACTTACACAATTTGAAATACAGGCAGGTTGTGCCTCAAAGAGGATGATATGTATTGATGATGCACTTGGTAAGGTGTCTAAGCAATTAATAATTTTGAAGCACTTAGCATCCCTAGTGATTTTTAGTTCACTGTCTTCTCTTTAGGTAAGGCTGAGCAACCATTATTAGATGTAATATGACAGACACTAGATCAAAAGTTTTGGAAGAGAACAAAGACAAGTGAACCTTAGCAGCCAAGGCTGAAGACCCAGCATGGCAGAGTAGAGAGAGCAAGTGCTGGATTTAGATAGCTTCTATGTTCAAGTCCAGGACCCTGCACATAATAGCTGTGTAGCCTCACATTTTGCATCCTCAGTTTCCTTTGTAGGAATAATAATATTTGAAGGGCTACTGTTAGCATTGAAGACAATGTATATTGCATGCCTGCTATCTGGTAGGAACTGTGAACACACAATTTTTAAAACGTTTTAAAAAGCATAGATAGGCAGGAAGATAGGCACCTGCTTTTCAAGAGGTAGTAAGATTTATTGCTGGAAAATTTTAATTATTCAACCACTAATTTCCAAATTGATTCATCCTGACTTGTAAGTGTGTGTGTCACTTTGTTGTTTCCTGGATATTTTATGAAAAAGATGTTGGGCTTTGTGACTTTTATGACTTTGTGGACTTTTCATTTTATTTCTGCTTAAATCTGTAGGCTGGTGTACTCCAAGTGAAAGCAATCCATTGATAGACCAGTACTTTGCATAGTTGCATTGTTTTCTTTTAAAAAGTTTCTAACTTTGGATTTTGTAACTAGATGTGTGAGTAGGGGCTAGGAGAAGGAACAACAGAGGTGGGTTTTGATAAAGAAAGTTTCTTTGCAGCTGTTTTTTAAAAATAATCGAAGTTCTATAATTGTATGATATAAACCACTGGCCTAAAACTGGCTACAGGCAAGGCCACTGAACTGGCAGTATACATTTTGAGTTTTGTTGTGATAAAGTAGATTTAAATATTGAGCTTTGAAATTTGTGACTTTTAATTGTTTTAATGTATTATTTAAATTTCATTGCTTTTCATTGGTGGCTCTCATTAGTACCCGCAGCACTTTTTCAGTATTGTGTGTGCAGCATGATAGCTTCATTTTGCTGAGGTGGTAATATCCTTCTGTTGCCTTGGGAAGGGGATGGTGGTGTGAGCTGGGGAGTCCCAGCATAGAGACTAATGAGAGCCAGACGTGGATGCTTAGGAAAATGCTTAGTTTTAGCACCTCAAAGCACTTTTCAGCCCAAGCAAATAGATCACCTTGTTCAGTAGCCTTTTTGGCCTGCGGAGGCTCATAACCAGAAAGTTCCAAGGTCTGTATGGTTCCCAGGGGTCTTTACTCTAAGGTGCCCAGTTCTTGAAACATGTAAGAGGATATGAGATTTATACCAAGATAATAGAGAAAATTTAGCTTTTTGCTGGAAGAAATGTACAATATTTTCTGTACAAAACATAACACTGAAAAATACTGCTTAGCTTCCTCAACCATTGATAATAACTAAGGTGGTTTATGTGTGTGAGAAGAACAAATACTGACATTTCTTGAGTACATGTTATGTATATGGCTCCTTGATCCCTTACCAGCTTTCCCAACGAAGTTGGGAACTCCTTCCCTATAAAATGAATATTGAAAATATGAAGGATTATTGTGTAGATAATGACATAACTCATTTCAAACATTTAATATCATTTTTGTGTTAAAGAAGACAAAAAAGGAAAATAGATGTTTAAGGTCACTCAAATAGCAGTTGACAAAACCAGCATTCAAGCCAGATTATGTGATGTCACAGCCAATAGATTTTCCACAAGACTAAAACATGCTATGCCTCTTTTGAGGGGGTGACATGCATGTAAAATGGCGACCAGAGGAAGCAAATCTAACCTGTAGATATCACTGAGATGTTAAATTGGACAGACAGCATTTGAAACAAGAGAAAGTGTGTGTTAGTAAAGGATTTACTTTTGCTAAGCACTTGAAGCATAGGGCAGAGAGATCTAAGAGGACTAAAAGGAATGTCATTGCTTTGTCAGTTTCTAACATGTCAGAATTAGTGGGTGGCACTTTTTAAAAGTGCAGATTCCTACTCCTAATCATCTAGAAATTGTAATTCAGTAGGTCAAGAGGTCTGGATAATCTGTTTTTGTTGTTATTCTAAAGATCAGTAGCCCCAAGTGATTTAAGATAAAGTCACACATGCTTTTCCTGTTTAGGGTCCAGACTGTGAGAATCCAGCCAAAAGGAAGGAATGGATGTTGGTTTCCCATTTCACATGTAGATGATAGGGTTGCTGCAGCCCTTGAAGTCTGAAAAGGCAATTGTCTTCTTGCCTTCTTGTCTTGCGGTTTGTTTCATCTCAGAACAGCAAATTCAAGAGGAGGCTGGTTAGGCATGTGTTTATGACCAATTAGGAAGATCCACTAGTGATGTGGAAATAATAAAAAACAAGTATATAATATAAAGTAATATAAAAAGTGATTTTTTCATATCATGAATAGAAACTTCAATAAGTCAGTCAGATAGTTACCACAGAACTAAAAAAATTCTTGAGAGAACTAAGTCTTTTAGCCAGTGGAGAGATTTTAAAATAATATGATTAAACAACTGAGATATTCTGAAATTTGGAATTCTGATTAATTATTTTCTCAGCTATAGTGACAGGCATATATTTAATCCAGGAATTTCAATTAAATGTAGCAGAAAGGGGCACATGATCATGGAAATTTAGAGAAAGGTACTTGTGCTCTTGAGTAGATGAAGCCCTAAATAATGTAAACTTGATGAAAATATTTAATCCAAGAGAGTCAACACCACAGTCAGTTATCTGGAGGAAAATCACAAGGAATGAAGGGATACTGTGCTTGGAATAGATAGTATAGTGACAGTAGAAAGAAACAGTGTAGGGTATTTTGATTTTAACGTAGCTCTCATTTGACTTTTCTTCATTAAATATAATGTTCTTAAGTAATAAAATATAGGAACAAGAAAATATAGAAAAACAAGGGCTGGCCAGATACCGGGATTCAATCCCCAGCATGCTGTGCTGGCCTTGCACCTGGGGTGCGCTGAGACCTTGGCTGAGACTGGGCATGTTGGCACACACCTGTAATTCCAGTGCTTGGGAGGCTGAAAACAGGAGGACCACTGAATCTGATCTGTGTAGTGAGATCCCGTAGACCTTGGGCTAAATACTTAAAAAAAGAAGAAAAGAAAATATAGAAAAGTTATTGTCAAGAAAAATATGAATATATTTAGAAATCTGGCAGATAAATAGGCCTAAAAACATGTTTGCCAGGAGAGTAGTAAATCCTACGGTGGTGGTTGTTAGAATTGTGGGACACTGGGAATTGAAAACTAGTATGCAGAGCCTTTGGGCACAGGCACACGCTGTACAGCTTGTGCAGCTGCATTTGGTGTTCTGAGTGATTCTAGTCAGAGGTGACTGATGGACAGACTTCCTCATGTTAAGAACTATAGAGCTATATTTGGGGGATATTAACTGTTAAAGATGATGTTATAGTCTAACAGAATTCTCAATTTCAATGGTTAATCAGTATCTGAAAAGATGCAGGGTTGTATAAACCTAGAAGGGTGTGTTTATGTACATTTTGTCAGTTTTTGTAAAATAAACATGGGTTTTATATATTAAAAGGGGACATAAAACAGCTGGTGCCAAAATGTAGTAAACATCAGCAAGGATAACTATAGTGTATGCACATGTCATTTTGGATCAGATTATAAGACTAGAAAGTATGGTAGCATAGGTCAAAAAAAGAAAGAATGATAGAAAAGTGATGGTATCTTTATGGCACTTTTCTCAGATGTTCTTGTGGTCTAGAGAGATACAAACTGAAAGAAATATTCAGAAGGTTACTGAACTTAATGACTGAGTGTTGGTGTCATTAATGAATGAATCAGTAATAGCCAACAGGGAAATAGCTAGCACCATGGGTGCTGTCCTTGGTTCTGACCCATTTAACATGTTTGTCCACAACTTGCAGTAAGATTTTCTATTGCCCATTGTGCAGATCTGGTGCATGATGAAGATCAGAATTCTAGAGGCTGAAATGAATGGATCAGATAGAGCTTTGGAGGTGAATTATAGTAAGGATAAATACAAACTTCTTCAACTAGCTGCCCCCTACTTTTCCAGCCTGCTGTACACTTTTACATTTGGGGAAAACTGTTTTAGTAAATACTTCTGAGGGATAGGCTTTGGATTAAGTCATTGCCAGCACCATAGGAGTCTACTGTGACTGTTAGATGAAGGCAGTTAAGTCTTTACTGTATAAATGAGTATAATAATGAGTATAAAAAAGGATAGTGGTCCCAGTGAAGTCTTTGTTATTATATATCTGTGTATCTATTTAAAATTGAGAAAGGGTTTGGTTTAAGTTGACCAGTGTCACGTCAAATTTATAATCCTCCACCCTCAGCCTCCTGAGTACTTTGCATGACAGGTGTGTGCTGTTGTGGTTGGCTGTAAAGCAGTTATTAGGCATTGTTTCATTTTGATATTTTCAAAATTAAACATAGATTACTACCCCTACTTTATAAGGATGAAACTGAGGTTCTGAAAGTTTAGTGATTTACTAACATTCTAGTCCTTAACACTGAGATTAAAGTTATTTGTACCTCTTTTATTTTGATAAAGAACAAACATTAATCTAGTAAAGTGTTTTCTTGTCTTTAAAATCTTTTTGTAAGTCTGTTAAATTTGATTCTAACTGACTCATACTAGTGTGGGAAAGGGCAGTTACTGGTGATTACCATTTTGTATGGTAGAAAATGAAGGCGTAGGGACATTTTGATACTTGTTTTATGTTTTAGAATAGAACCAGTAGATAGTGAACTTTCAATATAGAATTGATAATTTTTGATTGTATATTCTGTGTTTTTCATTTCTGAACAACAATATGGAGCTTCATTTTGTGTAGTTATTTTGGACACTTCTAGAAGTACTGAAAGGGAATTGACAGGTAGCACAGTGCTGCCAATGTGCTATTTTCTTTCTGTGTAAATATCAGGCAGAGACTGAATCTTGAATGATTATCTTTGTGAAGACCCTAGAATTATATGGGCTGTTGAATGCAATAATTTCCAAAGTTCCAAAACTTGTACACATGTGGCTGTTGCTTTTGAGGATTCTTATCATCTATCTGTTCAGGAACATAAGCGGCTATATGCAAGAAGAAGACAAAAATGGATCTAAGCACAATTGATTTTGACATTCAGTTTGCACTTTCCATAAGTTTTAAAAGATAGATCACTTTCACCTTTTTAATTTTCTTAGCTTGTGGGAGTCACAGAGGGTACAGACTGCTGGATATGGTTTGTTGTAAATAAGGAGAATGGGTGCAGATTTTTAGTAACAGGCAACTTGAGTTCTAGTCTTGGCTTTACCACTCAGCAAAGCCTTGAGTGTTTGCTTTCTCTGTGCCTTATCTATAAAAATCTGGGGAGACATTATCCTGTGGGTGTCTTATAAGAATTACTGAAAAGAAAATGAAAATAAGTCCTTTATTTTAACAAATACAGAACTTTTCAGAGTCAGCTTTTACACAGGAAACAGTTGCCATCAGATGTTTTATAATAAAAAATTAAAATGAAATATGTATGTCTACATATAGCACTTGTACATTTGTATATCAGTAGACCTTTCGATATTACTGAAAATTTTTTTTTAGCAGCTTTCTTTTTTTTTTTTTTTTCAATGTATTTAGTACAGGGTCTCACAACACAGCTCCGACTTAATAGTGATTCTCCTGTTTTCAGTCTCCCAAGCACTGGATTATAGACACATACCACCACACCCAGTCTTAATAGTTTAGCTGGTTCAGAATTAGTTTTCTTTAAGGAAATGATGGTTGTACATTTCTATCTTCCTGTCTGTTTCTTCATTCCTTTTTGTGTTTTGTAGAGCAAGGCTTGGATCACATAGCAGAAAACATTCTTTCCTACCTGGATGCCAGATCTCTGTGTGCTGCAGAACTGGTATGTAAAGAATGGCAGCGAGTGATCTCAGAAGGAATGCTTTGGAAGAAGCTGATTGAACGAATGGTACGCACTGATCCTCTATGGAAAGGACTTTCAGAAAGAAGAGGGTGGTAAGTGCTTGAGTTATTCCTTTGGAAATAAAGGTCTTTGGCATACAGTCATCTTGATTATTCAAGAAAGCAATTTACTTGGAACTGCGTTGACCTATTTTAAACAAGGTTAAGAGTTGGAGGAGAAATTTAAAGTTGATAGAAGTTCCTTTCAAATAAAAATTTCCTTTATTAACTGTTACAGATTTTGGTTTTGTTTAACTGGGTTACTTGGCTTTTCAGAGATACAAATTTATGCCTTTTCTGTAGACAATGATACCATCATCAAAAGATATATAATACAAAAGAAAAATGAGTTAAGTAATATCATTTTGCTATTTATTACTCCTGGTTGAGGATATATGACCTGGTTGAGGTACAATGACAGTATTTTTTTAGAGAAAACCCATATAATTAAATTTAGCTGTAAGTGGTCTGGTCTAAAATATATATATATATATATATATATATATATATATATATATATATATATCCATCTTCCCTCCTTCCCTCCCTCTTCCTCCTCTCTCCCTCACTCCTTCCTTTGCCCTCTCATTTTCTCCCTCCTGTTCTCTGTCCTTCCCTCCTTTCCTCTCTTCTTTCCCCCTTTTCCTTGGAGTACCATTGAGCGTTATAGTGATCCTAAGTTTATCCCCAGCCTTTAAAAATTTTTTTTTAAGGCAAGGTCTTACTGAGTTACTGAGTTTGCCCAGTCTGGGCTCAAACTTGGGTTGCTATTGCTTCAGCCTCCCAGGGTGCTTGGATTAGTAGATGTAAGGCACCATGCCTGGCTGGGCTGTATTTGTTTTGTGGGAGAAAGTTTAATGTGGACTAAGTTAGATTTTTCTATACTACTACTTCTTATTAAATAAACTCTCCAAAATGAAAGGCTACATTATTAAATGCCAACATGATGTTGGCATTCAGTAAATAAAAGGCCAACATCATGTCAGATATCTATAAATTGAATAAAACTTCTGACATGAAAATTTCGTTAGAAATTCTGCTTTTCAAAAAAACATCATTTCTCTTCCTCTTTCTTCTTCATTCCCTCCCCTTCTCTTACCTATTTCTCTGTCTTCCCTACATTATAGTAAGAACTTCATGATAACAAGCTAGTTTGCTGTAAATAAATGCACCTTCACACACACATTCACACATGCACAATTTATGCAGACTTTTGCTGTGTTCATAGAATTATAGAAATGCAACATTATACCTCCATGTAGCTAGATTTTCTCACTCAACTAAACATAGAAGTCCTAATCAAATTATTATTATCATCATTATTTTTAGTGTGTTTGGTACAGTCTCACTACACAGCTGGGACTCACAGTGATCCTCCTGTTTTCGGACTCCTCAACACTGGGAATACAGGCATGTGCTACCATGCTTGATCTCTGTAGCTGGCTCAGCACCCCTGGGGGCAGGGCTAGTGCAGCATGTGGTGCCAAGGATTGAACCCTGGTCCCTGGGCAGGTGCTTAATCTGCTGAGCTATCTCACCAGCCCCAAACGATATTTGATTTTTTTTTTTTGGAACCGGGGATTGAACTCAGGCCCTTGCACCTGCCAGGGAAGCACTTGTTCTACCCAGCCATCTCTCCGGCCCCTGAATTCTTTTTAATGTCTGTATAATATGTTAAAAATTAATGTAGCCATCTTCTTATTTATGTGGCTTCATGTTGTTTCGGAATTTTAACTACTTGACTAATGCTATGATAAATACTACACATATATTCTTAAAAAAAGAAATTCTGTTTTTGAACTAGTAGAACTCAGTGCAGCTTAAAAAAATAAAAGATATCTTAGTAAGCACCATGTTTCAATAAAATTTACCCTTTTATGTGTAAAAATGTAACATCTGTTTGTTTTTATTTGCTAGGGACCAGTACCTGTTTAAAAACAGACCCACAGATGGCCCTCCGAATTCATTTTATAGATCATTATACCCAAAGATTATTCAGGACATAGAGGTAACTTTATGATTTATCTGTTTTATGGACTTTTTATGTCTTGTTCTCAATCTTGTGTTTATTTAAGAAAATACTAGCTCCATGATTTTAAAACAAAAGTACATTTGTACTTTTAGGGTGTACTTTTGTTTTAAAATCATGGAGCTAGTTTTTTTTTTTTTTTTAACTTGCATTTTTGGGGTGAATGTCAGTCAATCTATGGCTATTCAGAGTAGTTTGTTTCTAAGACATGAAATGTTTCTGAGACATGAAACCCTTCAGAAAGGTTACCAGTTAATCACTAATCCAAAAATAGCCTTTTAATTTGATAAATGTTCTAAAACTCAAGGTCAAATTTTTAAAGGTAATCATAGTTTTAAAGTTTTGAGCTATCTTTTGAGAAGAATTTTCATAAAAATGGTTTAAAAATTATTCTGAATATTAGTTAAGTGAGTTTTAGAACACATTATGCTCCTAAACCATATTGGCTGTAACTTTCCCAGGCCAGTAAAACTGTGTAAACTTGATGAGAAACATTAGAGATGTTTGATATTGTTCATGTGTTCTAATTAGTTTGGTTTTATTATTGAGCCCTTTCCCCTGAACTAGGAAAGACATGCACAGGCCTTTCTCATTAACTCTTTCACATGTGTTCTTGGCTGGTTTTAGTTACTTCACTATTTCCTCCTTGGCAAAAAAGTTCAACCTTCACTATGCAATGCTGTATCTCCCATAAAGTTATACTCTGTTTCCCAAATGTGAAGTAATTGTCTCCTCCAGGTGATAGACATAAAAGTCATTGTGCCAAAACTCATTAAAGGAGAAACACGTGTTTTTTAAAATCCTGTCTCCTCCCCCACCTCAGCCCCGCCTTTTTAGTCAGATGTGAATAAATGAAACTATTCCATTAGTGGTGAGTGAGATTTTGACTGGAATATCATCATTTAAAACATGTTTTTTGTTGTTGTTGGTGGTGGTAGTATAATTGTTTTCATTTACTTGAGTGTTCTGCTCTCTAAAATGACCCAGAATGTAACCTTTCAAGGAGAGTTAAATAGTAGAAAATCATAAAAGTTTAGGGATTAGTGGATCTATTGGCATGTAAAACTTAGAACTTTTTAGTTGTCCTTGCAGTTAGTAGGTTTGGTTAGTAGATGAGATGTAGGGTTAATTTAATTTGTATTTTTAAAAATGAATTTAGCTTTTATTCAAAATTAAGTAAAAGCAAAAATTTTAAGAAACTTTTACAAATTGCTCACATAAAAGAAAGTTAATAGAGACAGCTAGAAGTTGGCAACAAATTATTATGAAGGTCTCTTGGGCAGCATGATGATAACTGTGTCACAGTGCAGTGAGATAACTGTGATATGATTAAGGCATAACTCACATTTGCACCAAGATTAAAATTAAAAACAAAACAAACTTTATAAGCTCAGCTCTATATTAAACTTCTTTCCCCCTGGTCCTTAATGGGTTTATCCTATGTGATTCTTAAACACATCATGTCAAACTGTAAATCACATAAATAATTTTAAATCAGTTTATGTGTATTTCATGGGAGCGGGGCTGTCTCTTTTAAGAAAACTGCTTGTATATAGGTCTTAGATATATATTATCTTGTGTTCTTTGGTGAGGGGACAATACATTCAAAGGATCTCCAAGTTTCCTTGAATGATTTTATCAGGTTGTTTATTTGAAAAGCAAAATACTCAAATTCAGTCAGTAGTAAACAGAAACTCTGGAAGAACTTGTAAGTTGAAGATTTGGTGACATGACTTATTTTATTTAATCCTCTTGATTACTATTACAATCAACAGTAAGAACTCAGTATCCTGTGGCATGAGGGTATATGACAGACACCACATACCATAACTGTTTCCTTAGGCTAAAATAATATTTTGTAGAGATGTGAGGGGAAACAGCTATGGGAGGAAAATCCTGTTTGATACAAAACTTCTGCATCATGGTGGTCTTCCTAGTGGTTCTTAAAGTGTGGTTTAGGAAAACCCACTGGTTGGTCATAAGTGTCTCTTCCAGATTTTTTGGGGGCTAAATTTCTTAGTATAAGGAATAATGAATATACTTTAGTATATTCACTAATAGTAATAGTGACAAAAATGATGTACCACTAATGGAGCATTTACTTGCCCCAGATATTTTGTTTAAAATTTTGTAATACATTTTCTCAATGGACATTCTGGCCAAAACCCAAGAAGTAGGGCGAGTCTTTATTTAAAATTGAAATATAGATTCAGAAAAGTTAAATGATTGCTCTGGATGACATAGAGAAATTGTCACAAAGTTGGCTCTGCCCATAGAGCTGGTATAAAACTCTCATAAACTGACTATAACAATAGGCATCTTGTTTTGAGCCCTTGTGGTATACCAGGAACTATGTTAGGTGATTTGCATAGATTATTGCATTTAAGTTTTACAGTAGTGTATGTATTATTACCCTTATTGATATAAGAGGAAACAGATTAAAGATTTAGAACTTCCTACATAGAAAATGAATGAGATGAGATTTTAACTGAGATTTTTGTAGCTCTAGGTATACAGTTGTTATTTTCAAAGTGGAAAATTAAAGAGGTAAGGAGAAAAAAGAATGTTGTTTTATGTCTACAAAATTTCAGTTGGGTCTTCTCATCTTCCTCCTAGTGTAAGCATACTCAGTGACCTTGACTATTAGTTGAAACAGGCTATGAGTTAAGATAAGATTAGTTGGCCTCATTTTAGTTCAGTTATGGGAAAGGTGCTGCTTTAAAGCATTTTAAGTACATTGCCAAAGGCTAAATTAACACCCAGAATATCAAGTGGATGTTTATGTCCCTACCCTCACCCCTGTTGCTCATTTACAACTTCAGAGGTGAGCATTGTTAGACTAATGTCCTGAATTAGATTTTTCTCTTTTGCTATTTTAGTGTATTGACAAATTCCTACATGTGCTGTATCTCTATTCCTTGCTTTACTCACTGGAATAAAGGCTTTGAAGCATTCTCCTTGGAACAGACTGTTGGGAAAATGATGGTGTGTTGTATCACACTTTTTAGTAAACCACATTATATTTAGAGAAAGTAGGGAGCTCTTTTGTGGTTTGAAAACTTGATATTAGCATTGTCCTGACCAGAAAATGCTGAAACTTGCCCACCCACCCAGTTATGTTTAGGCTTCTAAAAATAATGTTATTCCTCCAAACTCAGACATCTGTTTTCACTCTATTGCCAATTTAAATGCTGCTGTATACTCTGTGTATCATGGCTACTTTCCCAGTATTTTGAAAATTTGCGCTGGGTAAGGGGATTTTACAAGTTCTCAAAAACATGAAATATTCCTCAACAGTAGCTGTACCACATGCCAGCTAAGTGAGATGGCAGGTACCTACATAATTAAAGAAGTGCACCTGTGTGTGACTTGCGTTCCTGCTGCTGATGGTAATGGAATAGTGGGATTCCATTTGAAGGCTAAGCGCCTTCTTGGGACCACAAGTTGCTCAGGTGATCAACATTAAATATCCACCAAGACAATGATTCCTGGCAATTTGAAGACAATGTTGATGGTGCTGATGGAGTTTTTTTTGGGGGGGGTACAGGTTGGGTTTTGTGTGTGTGGGTTTTGGTCACAGCTACTGTTCTTGTCAGTACTCTCAGTGGACACTGTGAGACACTTCACATAGGCTACCTTACTTGATCTTTACAGTGGTTTGAGGGTATAAATGTTACAGTTCCCATTTTTACAGAGGAGGAAACTGCTGCTCAGACCGTCTGAGTCATTTGCCAAGACTGCTATTTGACCTGGGTATTTTCTGCCACAACAGGCTACCTGCCAAGCTTCAAGATCCCCCCGCCCAAAAAAAAAAAAAAAAAAAAAAAAAAAGATCAGGCTGAGAAGCATTCAAGGAAAGGTTGGGGTTGTCACACATGCTGGTAGTATTTTGGGCAGGCACAATAGGCAGGAATTGATGCTGTCTTGTGTGGGTGGCCTTGGGAATCAAGGAAAGCACAGTATCAGGAATGCCTGGGTGGCTGCATAGCTAGCTGGGACTCCCTGATCTACTTCAACAACTTACACTTGTTTTAGGATTTAGGCATGTAATGATTTCTAAAGAATATTTTAATTGAAAAATTAAATTGTAGTACTGGAAAGTCAAACCCAGGGCATTGTGCCTGCTAAACCAGTACTCTAATCTTGATGATTTTTTAAAATAACCCTAACTGTGGACTTCTTTACTTGCCCCAAAAAGAATTATTTGCTTTTTTTTTTTAGATTCAGAAGTGTAGTTTAGGAAATTAGGCTTTTTATAAGTATTGAGGAGCTAATTTTATTTCTTGACTTCCATTCAACTTAGGATCAAAATGCTATATTTAATAGAGCTTCTACGAAGTCTGACACATTATAAGCTGAAAGTGTAGCCTTACTCCGATGCCTCTCGTTAGTCCTCTCTCATCTCTTCAAGGCTTTATGTCCAGTAAAAGATCACAGTCAGCTCTCCCAGCTTTAGAAAACAGAAGTGGAAGAACATAGGAAATTTTCCCTATTTTTTGGGGGGGAGGCAGAACTGGGGATTGAACTCATGCCCTTGCACTTGCCAGGGAAGCGTTTATTCCACTGAACCATTTCCCCAGCCCCTCCCCTATTCTTTTTAAGTTAAATTTTTTTTTCTTTTAAACTTGTATGCTTTTTCTATTCATTAATGGAGCGTATAGTAAGAAAACTACTTACTTATTCAGTAGCATTAAAAGAATTTTGTATGTTTTAAACCAAAGAGAAATTATATGAATTTACAAACAGCACCTAATATATGTAAGATAGGTTATATATTAATCTTTGGAATACTTTGGGTTCTTATAGAGTCATATAATTCTGTGTTAACTGGTAGCTTACAAAAGATGTGGGTACCAACTCTCCAGACTCGAGATAGGAAATAACCTTGCTATCTTCTAAATTAGCATTTTCCTGGAATACTTAACATGTTGAGGTCCAGAGGATTACTTCTAAGTACATTATTTCTTTAAATCATAATAAATACTATTCAGGAAATTTTGCAGAGTATGGGAGCATGCTACCTTTAAAAGAAGTCAGTAAGGGCCAAGGAGATGGCTCAGTGGAATTAGCGCTTCCCTGGCAAGTGTGAGGGCCTGAATTCAATCCCCGACTCCCCAAAAAACAAAAAAACAAAAACAAAAGGAGTAGTACAGTTTGTTAGATGTCAACAAAGCTAGTAATATGAGTAAAGATGAGCTTTTAAGCTACTCAGAGATAATCTTTTAAACTGTATCCTAAACTGACTATAACTAGTTAGTATAGTCCCTTATTCCTTAATTTCTTTCTTTCTTTTTTTTTTTTTTTTTTGCAGAACCAGGGATTGAATTCAGGCCCTTGCACTTGCCAGGGAAATGCTTGTTCTACTGAGCAATCTCCCTGGCCCTTAATCCCTAATCCAGGAATTCAGACAAATTTTTTTGTAGAGACATTAGGTGTTTTAGTCCTGAAGAAATCCCTCATATGTACTACCTAAGGCTAGGTCTCTAGTGCTCTGGACATGACCTACATCCTCATTAAACTTGACCTCATGGACTCAGGCTAGATCCTCTTGACTTTATTTGTCTGGCAGCATATATACATTTTATTACTCATTTGGTTCTGATAATTTGAAGTGAACCAGGGGTTATATTCTGTGGTTACCGCCTCAAGAGGTAGGACCATTGCAAAAACATGAGCTAAGTTAGGAAAAGCTGGATGTGATTTCCAGCCATTCCATTGACTAGTTTTGTGGACCTAGGCAAGTTAGACTCTGTCTTTGTTTATTAAAGATCAATAATTACAATTTCCTTCCAGATATTTTGTGTTGATCTTCTAGTCAGATAAATTTAATTTGATGTTCAGGTGCTCCTTGATTTGTGATGTATTTGAAAATATCCTGAATTGAAAATGCATTGAATTGACCAAACCTTACCAACCGCCTAGCTTAGCAGCAATACACTGCAAAGTTTTAGTCATTTCTCTTTGTGATCAAGTAACTAACTGGGAGCTGTGGCATTGCAGATGGCTGGACAGGGAAAAGGAAGCCCCACATTTGCTGAATATGTATTGCTTTTATACTGTGAAGCTAAAAAAGATACAAATTGAACCATTATAAGTCAGGAACCATCTGGGAATTCAGTTTCTAGATACTATACCCTCAGTACCAGAGAAATAGCACCTTTGAATGTAGACTATTTCTTCTTGTCCTCCTCTTCCTCCCCCCCTCCCCTCCCCCCTCCCCCCTCTTCTTTTCTTTTTGTCTTTTTACTTTCTAATGCCTAGCATAGAATCTAGACTATACTAACATCTCAGTTGTTTCATGAGTGTGGAAAGTGAGCTGGGGAGACAGCTCACCAGCATAAGCTCATGCCTGGCAAGCACAGGGTCCTGAATTCAGTCCCCACTATTGCAAAACAAAAAGAAGAGTGAGGAAAGAATAAGAATCCAGGACTGAAATGTACCATTCTGATGGGAGATTAAAAATGATAGCAAAGATGTTTATGTGGCTGGCATACAAGTTATAGTATCATTTTTAGCGATTAAGTACTTTGGTTGGATATATAGATTTTAAGTATATGGTTAGTGGTGGCTGCAGGCTTTTGCCAAATATTTTAATTGGCATTAGTAAGTGACCCAATGAGTTATTATTTATTTGTATGTTTTGGGTGCAAATGACATTCTTTAAACATATTGAATTCTGTCTAGGCCATTCAGACCTAACCCAAAATTCATTGGAAATCCTGTGATAGTTGCCAGATGTGCAGGGAAAGTTTGAGAAAAAAACATTGTTGGGCTAATGTCTTACTTGGAAAAGAGCATGATTCCTTTCCACAGACAGTTATGCAAACCAAGACTGGGATATCAATGGTATGCTGCTTCTGGAAGCCACCCTAAATTCTGAAACCTAATAGAATAGTTGATTCATAAAAACCCATCTCTCATCTCTTTTTTTCCCCCCTAGACTATAGAATCTAACTGGCGGTGTGGACGACACAACTTACAGAGGATTCAGTGCCGCTCTGAAAATAGTAAAGGTGTCTACTGTTTACAATATGATGATGAAAAAATTATCAGTGGCTTACGAGATAATTCTATTAAGGTGAATGACTGCATTTTGTATGTATTATTTTTAGAGTTGTAGCTATGTGCCAGACACTAGATGTGACAATCTTTCCATTTCCTGCAGATTGGTTTTTATCTGTTCCACTTAACTGTAGCAGCTCCCAGGGTGCTTCTGAAAAACTAGAGCCAGAGAATTTCCTTGTAACTAATAAAGACCCTGGTTTGTTTCACTTCTTAACCTCTGAGTACTTTCACATTCAGTAGTCTATAGAGATGTAAGTAGAAACTATCCTAGTATCCCAGGGCTTTTATTATTTTTCTGACTGATGAAACCTATTACTAGTTTGCCTGTAAGTGAAAGTCATTATTACATTTTGAGAAGGGCTCAGATGATAATATGAAAACTGATAAGGTGACTTCGATTGTTTTCATTTTTAAATAGTTGGTATGCTGCATTATTTTTCCATGTTTAATCTGTTTGATGGCTGACCTGACAAAGTTTATTTTACAGTGTAACTTCTTTCCTCATGTTTAAGAAAACATTAAAGATTTTGAAATGAAGTAGGTTTGTTTTAATTATAATTTACATATAAGAAAGTTTAGAGTTTAATACAAAGCATACATGTAGAGGTGTACAACTGTAGTAACTAACAAGATACACAGCAGTTCTGCTGTCCCATTGGCTCCCCTTTTCTTGTCCCTTTGCAATCACTTCTTCCTGCCCAGCTCTCCCCACACCTTGGAAACCAGTGATCTTTTTTTTTTTTTTTTTTAATCTCTATATTCTTTTTTCCCCCCTTTTCAGAATATCATAGTGAGTTCATGTAATATGTAATCAATATGTAATCCTTTTTTTTTTTAACCTTTTTTAAAACAAAAACAAAAACCCAGGAATTGAACTCAGGACCTTGTACTTGCAGGCAAACACTTGTACCACAGAGCTGTATCTCTGGCCCAAATATGTAATCTTTTAAGTCTGGCTTTTTGTATTTAGTATAGTGAATTGTAGATACATTATGTTCATTTTTTTATTGCTGCATAATAATTAATTTTATTGAGTACACTACAATGTGCTTATCTATTTAGTATTTCAAGGAATTGAAATTCTGAATTTTCAGTTTCTCACAGTGGTGACTCAAGCTATTGTAAATCTATGCATTTAGATTTTTGTGAAAACGGTTTTCAGTTCACTTCAGTAAAAACCTGTGAATGAATTGCCCAATTACATGGTAAGATGATCTTGTGCTTGATGGTGACACCAAAAGCACAATGAATGAAAGAATTAATAAGCTAGAGTTCATCAAAATTAAAAACTTCTGTGCTGTGAGATATACTATCAAGAGCATTAAAAAAAATAGTTGGTAGATTAGAAAAATATTTGTAAAAGACATTTTGAAAAACATTTACAACTCAACAATAAGAAAATAAACAACCACATGAAAAATGGGCAAAGACCTTAACAGACCTCACCAAAAAAGATATCCAGATGACAACTCAGCTTGTATAAAGATGTTCCATGCTGTATGGCACCAGGAAAATGCAAATTAAAATAACAATGAGATATCACATTAAAAAAAAAAAAAAAAGAGAGGTTACTACATATCTGTTAGTATGGCTAAAATCCAGAACACTGACATCACCAAATGCTGGCAAGAATATGGAGCAACAGGAACTCTTCATTTGTTGCTCATAGAATATAAAATGGTACAGCTTCTTTGGAAGGCAGTTTGGCAGTTCTTATATAACTAAACATACTCTTACCATATGATCCAACAGTTGTACTGCTTAGTATTACTCAGAGGAGTTGAAGACTTATGGCTACTCAAAAACCTGCACATTATTACAGCTTCACTCATAATTGCCAAATTTGGCAACAACCAAAGTACCCTTAATAAATAATTATGAGTGTGTATGTATGTATATATACATAAAATAACTATCTATATCTACATACACACAGATTCTAGATAATGGAACAGTTCTTATGTCTGAAAGGAAATTACATTAGCAAGCCATGAAAGGTACAGAAGAACCTTAAGTGCGTGTTTCTAGATTCAAGTAGCAGCCATGCTGAAAAGACAGCATGATGTAATTTTCAACTGTGTAACATTCTAAAAAGACGACTATAGAGACAGCAAAAAAGGAGGGAGAAAAAGAGCACTTATAGTGTAAAAACAAGTATTACTAACATTTAGTCTTTTAAAAAGTTTTTTAATGCCACTAAATAGACAATTTTTATTATTCCTAGATGCTTAACTCTTAATAAAATATTATATTTTCATATTTAGAACTCTTAATAGTTTACCTTGAGGGCTGGCCAAATAGCGCAGCAGATTAAAGCACCTGCTTAAGCAGACAGCAGGGGCTGGGGGTTTGATCCATGGGCCTGCTGTGCCAGCCCTGCCCCTGGGGTGCACTGAGACATTCATTGAGACTGGGCATGGTGGTGCGTTCCTGTAATCCCAGTGCTT
>PVKA01020624.1:0-40043 GCA_004027165.1 Ctenomys sociabilis
CTTCGCTTTCACTCAGATGGTTTTGTAGACTCGTGATTGCTATTTTTAGTTCTTCTATATCTCTTTGACTGTGTTTCATGTGTTCTATTTCTTTTCTGTATTGCTCATTCAAGGAATCCATCATATTTCTGATCTCCTCAATTTTTTATCCATGTCTTCTTTAAAGGTAGTTATTAATTCTTTTTCTGCTGTGTTTCTTTGAAGTCGGATTTCCTCTGTATATTTCTGGACTTGTTTCAGTATTTCAGATGCTATGACTTCAAAAAGTTCTTTTTTGATTTCAGAACTTATTTCTGCTTTGAGTTCCTCATGATCTTTCTGCTGTTGTTTCTTTGCTTCAGATGCTGTTAATTCATATATATCAGTTGGAATAGTGCTCTCTGCACTTGTTCTGGGTGAGCATCGTTTTTCCACCCAATGTTTCTGGAATTCATTCTTTATTTCAAATTCTATGTATTCAAATATTTCTTTTTTAAATTGGGGAATTACTTCTCATTTTATTTCCTCTATAGCTTTCTGCTGTTGTTCCTTTGCTGCTGTATCTGTTATTTCATTTGTTGCAGCTGAGCTAGTGTCCTCTGCCCTTCCTGATGGACTGGAGGTCTGGGATTGCATTTTTCCCCTTCTCTTTGTCATTTTGTATAGCACTGATCTTTGACTTTTGGTGTAGAGCTTTGGTGCAGCTATAACGTTAGCTTGTTATGAGATTCGGGTGCCAGTCTATTAAGTTTGAGATTTTCCAGGTATGCCTATCCTGGGTCTAGCTGTTGTGTTCAGTTCCTTTTTTGCTGCAGCTCCTTTGGTTCCGCTATGTTGGTTCCCAGGGTCAGCCCTCCTGTGTCTGGCAGGGCGTTCCCCAGGTGGGTGGGCCTGGGCTTTGGTGGGTTTTCTGGCCTCACAAAAGGATAGTGGATGATCTTATTCACTGAGTAGGCTGTACTGAGCCGGCCAGCTTGTGCTGGGTCCGGGTCTACAGGCCGTAACCCGAGAAGGCTGGGAAATGTCCTCTGGTGCAGTGGGCCTGGAGCCCTCACTCATAGGCCAGGTTGTGCTGGGTTTCGGTCCGTAACGTGGGACCGTGGATTGCTGAGAAATGTCCCTCCAGCGTGGCAGGCTTGGAGTTCTCACTCCAGGCCGACCTGCACTGGGTCTGGGGCTGTGGGGTGGGACCAGTAATCACCTGGAAGTGTTTCTCTGGCACAGTGTGCCTGGAGCTGTCACCGGGCCACGGGCGGTGATGGGCAGCTTAATCCCTGGGAAATGTATCTCAGGCACGACGGGCCTGAAGTTCTACACTCACTGACCTTTGATGCCCAGAGAGTCGGGGAAATTCCCACTCAATCAGAGGGCTTTAGGTCAGGGGATCCGGGGAGGTGTTGGTGCGCGAGTCCTGAGGTTTTAGGCCAGTCACTGGCTTGGAGGGGTTGGGGACAGGGATCCGCGTAGCGCACATGGGAAGAAGCGAAAGGCTCTCCCTCAGACTCACCACACTCTCACTGATCTGGGAAGCCTGGTGAGTCCTGTAAATTCGCTCTCGCTGGGCGAACTTGGCATGGGAACCAGGAGGCCGCTGGAGTCAGTCACTGTCTCAGGCTGGTCTCTGGCTGGTCGGGCGTGGGTGGGATGGAGGAGGATGGCAGAGTTGGCCGCGCTGTCTCTGGCCGGTCTCTGGGGCTGGGCGGGCGTGGGCGGGATGTACTCAGTGGATTAAATCATCTGCAAGCAGGCTCAGGGGCCAGAGGTTCAATCCCCGGGCCTGCTGACATCACCCCTGGGCTCTGAGACTACAATTGAGACTGGGCATGGTGGTGCGCGCCTGTAATCTTAACTCTTGGGAGGCTGTAAAACAGGGTGATCACTATGAGTCTGATCTAGTAGTAAAACCCTGAACATCCTGTAGACCTTTCCCTGAAAAGTAAAAAAAAAAAAAAAAAAAAAAGATAGATAGATAAAATTTTTTGCATCATGCAGAACTCAAATAATCTGTCTTCCACTCAATACAGGAGAAATACAGGAAGAATGCTTTCACATTCTGGCAAGTATTCTGTTCATGTCCTTTCGTAATCACTGAAATGTTTTTCTGGGACTGTGGCTTTCCAAGTACAAAGGGTTCTAAGAAGCTATACATCTATCCTACTTCCACTTATAACCAGTCTATTTTTATTGAACAAGGTGTATGTATATATCCGTTATTCCACTTCAGCCTTGTAACCGTTTGCTTCAAATCCTAGTAATGAATATAGGAGCACATTTATTTTGACACAGTAAAATGTGAGAGTCACTTTGTTTGATTTTCATTCCAAGGCATCATTAGATACTCATTCTGATTTATTCCTCCAGTAATTATTTCTCTTGTTTCATTGTCAGGTTGTTTTCCATTCTATAGCTGACCCATTTTTCTAATAACTGGCCACACATGCATTTTAAAACTTCCTAATAAAATTATTTGATTCTAGACAAATAAGTTATCTATCATATTGTGAGATAGTCTGTATTCCTATTCAGAAATCAATGAAGTATTTTAGTTTATGAAGCTCCAATGCTATTTATTTAATCTGTGTTTAAATCCAGTTATATATCTCCCCTATATCTTCATCCCTCGAGTACATATGGGAGAAAAAGTAATTGTAATTCTAGATGTATAAATAAAACTTCAAATTTTCTTTTAAAGACTCAGTTACCAGAATACTTCATTGGTCCCTCTAGGAGTTCCATCTGACCCACCATAAATTCAGTGAAGTATAGATGGACTGCAGTACATGGGACACAAGCAATCTCCCAATAGTGCTGATGACTAACTCTGGGAAACCTGCACAAATTTCAATAGAATGATCCAACACTTAAGCTATCCTTCCTCAGAGCTATACTATTCACTAAATATGGATAGCCATCAGTGTATGCATTTAGATAATGATCTGTCTGAATTCTTTACCACATGCTTTACAAGTAAATAAGATCATTTAGGAGTACTAAATTTAAACTCAATAGCTCTTAATTGTTCTGGAAATAAAATAAACTAGCACATTAGCAGAAATCAGAACTCTTATGTTCTAATCACATCTTTTCCATTTAAAAGCCTTGTTGATTTTGAAACATAATAAAAATTTCAAAGTTCTTATCTGTAAAAGGAGAAATGTCAAAATACTTATCAGAATATAACCTACATCACAGTTGCAAGCACAAAAAAGTAAGGTTTGTGGATGTATGCATAATAGTTTTTAATGATGTATTGGTTGTATAAAGCACACTGCTTGGCAGAAATTTTATAAAGAAGTAACCTAAGGACAACAAATTCATTGACTTTAGCAGTATGATTGTGCTTGTTTCCATCATCCAAAAGTTCATCATTTCTTACAAAAAACATGTGATTTACAAGCAAAACAATAAATAAATAAATGAAACAAACAAATGAACAACTTCCACTGTGCTATTATACTATGTGAAGACCATGGAAAAGTAATTTGGAATTAGAAACCAGGCAAGCATCATCTAGTTTGGATTAATGAATGTGGATTAGCACAGCGGGTTATGAGCTCAGTACTACCCATTAGAGATGTGCACAACATTTGGTTTGAGACCAGCAACATAGCCTTTTGACAGTGCAATCTCTAGCAATTGTGAGACATAAAAATGGAAGCTTAAGGACATGCACACAGTGGTAGAAGTAGAAACATAAAGGAAATGATATGACCTTTTAAATATATTCAATAAATTCATTAAGCTACACTTAAAATAGTTCATCAGGAGATTAATAAGGAAATTTAAAATATTACTCAAACACAAAAAGACTGCAAAAATCCACTAGACACAAAGTAGCATATCTATCTATATGATATAGTCATATAATTATTACTGTACAATTTGGTAATATTCATGTTTAAAAATCACACAGAGATAAGCGTACTGACATATACTTATAGAAGGCTGGGAGCACTCTGACCAGCCAAGTAGAAAAATCACACATTTAAACCCAGTCTAGACACCTTGGCAGTTTTGTAAAGGCTCTTTCTCAAGGTAATGAATCAGAAAGGGTGGGGCTGTGCCTCAGTGTAAGAGCTTTGGTTCCAACCCCAATCCAACCCTGCAAAACAGAATCAGCCATGGTTTCAAATGAAAAATGTATCAGTGTTAGTTCTCTGTTAAATACCTCATATAAATTATTGTCTTATTTTGATTATCTTTTATTAGTGAAAGCTAAGAAATTCTAAGAGTTTTATCAGAAGTAGAAGAATATGAGTAAGTGGCCTCTGTCAATCAATAACCAACTTATTGCAAATCAGATCACCCTGGAATGATTCTATCCACAGCTATATGTGACTGGATAATATGTTGGTAGATTACTTAAATATAACACACACACACCCCTCTAGCTTATATCAAATTGATATATTTGAGGACATATATATGTCAAAGATGAGCTCTCATTTTAGGCTGTATTTAAAGTTTCAAAAATATATTTAAATTTTTTTATTTATATTAGCACTACTTGAAAATTAATGGTGATCATCTGATGTTATAAATAGGTATAATAAAATTATGTTATGCTGATTTTAAATTTATATTTCTATGCTTATAGACTCATATTTAGCTAAGTAAACATCTGAGCCAGAAGGAAAACTACCAATCTCAAAAATTAAAGATAATATATGACAGTCCATAAATATTTCAATGACAGCATGATTTATAAATATAGTATAATTCTAGAAAAAGTATAATTAAATATTAATCAGATTTTAGATGAGAAGGATGATTTTCTCAGATCCAAATTCATGGAAAAAACAATCCATCTTCTTCTCACTGCACCCCCAAATTATGGACAATTAAGCTTCATCAATCTCCAAACTTAAATACATCAGCTTTTAACTAAAGGAAAAATAGATGAGTGAAATAATCTCCTTCATAGTTAGCAGAAAGATAAATATATTAACTGTCATTATTTAAGCAATAAAAACTAATTGTGTAAGAAAAAATAATATAGAGATAATTAGCAAAAGACAAAATATAGCTGGTATACACATAAAATCATTGTAAAAAAGCAGAAGAAAAATGTACCTTTCCTAAACTATCATAAGGGTCAGAGTTGGTTGCTCCATGGCTAGCTACCTCTTAGCCAATTTGTTTAGTACTTTCTCATTTTATGTCCTTGTCACAAAGCCCTGAGCCAGTTAATGAAGAGTACCAAAGCACCACTGTGTTACTGCCCCTGACAAACTTGTGTTTTCTTCATTGGGAAGACTACACTAAAAGTACAAAACATTTGAAATACTTTTTATTTTACTACCTACCTTTGAGATGTCTTTGTTTTACTATAGACTGTTACTACGTTTTACGGGGCTCATGCACATTACACGGTCTTCTAATTTTGAACATTATTTTCTTGGTGTAAAAAAATAATTGAAAGTTACTGAGAAATATAGTCACATTACTGAAAATAGAATCCATCCACTAATATGACTTTTTTGATCAATGGAATTATTTCTCTATTTCTATTTTACAGTTATATACTGAGAATTTTTTCTTACAGGAGCTGTGAATATTTAATGATATCACTGATGTCATTTATTTAAAGGTTTTCTCCTAAGTGTCCCTCTCACTGAAGTTGATAATGTCTATAAAGCCTGAAGTAACTTAACTTACTTAAATGATCCAAAATTATAGCTCATTTTGGACAACTGAGATTAACTCATATTATACTATTTGTGAAGACTAGAAAGCAAATCATTCAATGATATCCAGGTTTCAAATCAAAATTATTCCACTTATATAATGTATATTATTTTTAATATATAAGAAAATTATTCCTTAAAAACCAATTTTTTTGAAACAGTAGTGTAGGAAATGCTTAGATTATGTACAGATGATACCAAACACCTTAAATTAATGCATTAGTCATTCTGGGTATTGAACTTCTAATCTACTACATAGTAGATTAGAAGCATCCCATGGAAGTTTCTATGTCATTTTCCTAACTTGTCAGATTTAATAGAACACATTGGAAGGTAGTCAAAAATTAAAAAGTAAGATATGTATGTAAATATTTCATGAGACAACTTTTTGATCTCAGTGCTTCACTTTCCCTTATTTGAAAAAATCTGGGTAAAAAAATATTTTTGTGGTGTCGAGTTCAAACACCTAAGTTAGCTGAATGTCAATGGAGTGCCCACCTTTGACAGGTGTAGACAAAGGAAGGGGTGTAGAAAGAAAAAATCATGATGTGTGTGTATAGACAGTATAGTTGGGATAGATAACGCTGTGCTTCTACATAATTCTATGAGAGGCAAGATCTGCACTAATGGTGGTTGGACAGGATATTATGTCAGCTTCTAGTACTACGGTCATCTACTAGGTAAATAATTATTGAATTTTTGATATAATTCAAGTATAAAAAATAAGATAAGTAAGCAGCTACGCTCTTAATTCACTGATAAGAGATATCTGCTAAAATAATATCTGTAAATATAATATCATGTATACACCTTGTATAATACCAAAGCATTATGAAAACAGTTTGCAATGTATTAATTTATCGAATCTGTATTGTTAAGGTGTCTTGAAACTGTCTGATTGACATTTGTAGTTCAATAAAATTAAAAAAAAATTTCCATTAAAAAAAATAAAAATATTTTTTATTAAGGGAAATGCCATTAACTAAGCACATGGGTATTCCTTCATAGCTTCGTATAATAATACTTCTGAGGTTTTCTCATTCTGGTGTTGAGAAAATATTTATAGGGGAAGACAAGAATCTCCAGATGATATTTCCTATATTGAGTCAGTGAATTATTACTTTTATATACAACTTAAAATACTGAATTTAGTTTTATATGCAATTTTCATTCATATTTCAAATATAGATGCTTTTATCTTTGGCTAAGTGCAATTTAATAATATTTCAATAAAACTCAAAAAATTGTTCAAGGACTTGAAATCTACTTTATAAAATGTAAAGTGAAAAGACATTAAAATATGACCCATTTGAAAAGCCACTACAACACTTTGTTGTTGCTGTTTTGTTTTGTTTTGGACTTTATTTTGGTACAGAGTGTCACCATGCAGCTCAGACTCATAGTGATCCTCCTGTTTACAGCCTTCCCAGCACGGGGATTACAGGGAGGCATGTGCCACCACGCCAGGTCTCAGTTGCTCCACACATCTGGTGGTGAGGCCGGTAGAGCATTGGGGGCTGGGGATCCAACCCTAGTCCCTGCACTTGCCTAAGTAGGCATTTAGTCTGCTGAGCAATCTTGCTGGCTCATGAAAAATCTTCCTAATTTTTTTTTTTTCTTATTTTAGGGAACTGTCTACAGGGTGACAAGGTGAACAGGGTTTCACTACTAGATCAGACTCGTAGTGATCAGCCATTTACAGCCTCCCAAGAGACGAGATTATAGGCGAGCCAGAGCCACCACTCGCAGTCTCAATTACTGTCTCAGCATGCCCCCAGGGCGGGGCCGGCACAGCAGGCCCCAGGATTGAACCCCCGACCCCTGTACCTGCTTGCAGGTGCTTTAATTCGGTGAGTTATTTGATCAGCCCCTTTATATATATTTTTAAATCTTTAAGATTAGTTAAGACGGGCCAGGGAGCTAGCTCAGTAGAATAAGTGCTTGCCTGGTAAGTGCAAGGGAATGAATTCAAACCCTGGTTCTGCTAAATAAATAAATAAATAAATAAATAAATAAATAAATAAATAAATAAATAAATAAAATTGGGTAATAAATAAATTAAATAAAATTAGGTAAGAATGGAACGAGCAAACATAAAAGAAGAAATACAGTGCTTCATCATAGGTCACTCAAATGAATATTTTGATGCTAGAATTTGATATTTTGCTGCATAATCAAGACTGTAGAAGCATTTTTCTTTTCTACGAATAAGGGCAAATTTTTCTCCAAGTATTCATTCTCCAGTCCAGTGAACAGCTTACTAGAATCATTAGGAATTAACTTATTCCTCACAGGATTTTCCCTAAAGAATCAACAACTGGGATGCTAGAACTCTTTTGCACAGCAAAGCAAATTACCAGCAGAATGAAGAGCCACCTAACAGAAAAGACAGAACATTGTCAGCCATTTCTCAGATGAAGAACTAATATATAGGATATACAAAGAACAAAAAAAAAAAAAAATCATACCTGCACTTTTAAAGATTCAGTCCAAAAATGGGCCTCAGAAATAAACATGATTCTCACAACAAAGCATTTTTCAAAAATACCTGATATACTGATAAGCAGATTAAAGAAACAAATATTCAAAATTTCCACTGAGTGAAAGGTGTGATTAAAACAAATTTCTTTTATTTGATTATTTATTATTATTTACCTATTTTATTGTTTATTTATTTGCAGTACTGGGGATCCATTTCAAGAGTAGGTGGCAGTTTATGTCTTCCTTTAAGGGCATACATCCTCGTAAGGAGCAGACATGCAACAAGTGATCCACAAATAACATGACACCCACGCACATGGACTCAGTTGTCACTATTATCCATGGGTGCCTATCGCACATCATGAACTCTGCAGGGGGTAGATACTGACAAGTGCTTGTTCTCGGGCTGTACCACCTCCATGAAGAGCACTTCCACTCACACTCGCTTTCCGCAGAGTGGTTGCAATAAATGTAATAAGGGTATTTTTTTCACTTACTTTCACAGTAATCATATTTGAGGCATTCCTTTTCATTTTCTATGAAGAGTATAACAGGGCATGACTCAATTATTCAATTTCTTTAGGTTAAAGGTCATGTATTTTGTTCCAAAATGGAATATAGAAGTTGTCTTGACATAATTGGTGCTTTATTTAAACAGGATGAACTTGTTTATAGAAAAATGTATTTTACATAGATTCTGCAAAGTTGGATTTAGCATACTAAAAGTTTTCAATGAGAGTAATATATCTGATATATAAATTTCTCAAAAAAGAGTAAATGAGTTCCATATGTTCTTTTAAATGAATAGTGCCATTTTGTGTTGGGTCTTTCAATATGATATATATTATATACATATATATTATATCAATTTAACATATAAATATCATATATTATATATTTATTTTTATGTATGTATTTTTTCCTGGTACCAGTGATCAACCTCAGGACCGTGCGCTTGCCAGACAGGCCAAGCACACTTAAGCCACTGATCTATATCTCTGGCCTGGGTCTTTCAAAATAAATGGATTCTAAGAACACATCAATTTGGTTAGACAGATATGAAATAATATCTCTAACTAATCAGCCAAGGTTCAATATAAATAATGTACCAAATGTTTTTTCTATCAAGAAAATCATAATAAAGATATAATACAGAAGAAACGGATAAATTGCTAATTAACTGAAATCTGTTACTTTTTTCTTTTGCTGGGAAAGAAAGGCCTCACAAATGCTGGGTAAATGCTCAGTAATTGACACACACAACCATGAAGATAATTTAAAATAAAAGTTGTGTCCACTGCATGGTCTTGAGCTGTTCTACAGATATGTAAGTAAAATGGAGATGAGCCTGAAGGGAAAAAATTCTAAAAAATAAAAACAAAAAGCTGTCTAGGGCTGCCCAAATGGCTCAGCAGAAAGCAGGCACAGGGGCCTGGGGTTCAATCTCCAGGCCTGCCATGCTAGCTCCGCTCCTGGGGCACACTGAGACAGCAATTGGGACTGGGTATGGTGGCATGCACCTGTAGCCCCAGCACTGGGAGGCTGTAAACATGCTTGTCACTATGAGTTCCATCTGGCAGTGAGACCTTTAACACCCTATAGACCCTTCTTTTAAATGCAAAAAAAAAAAAAAGCTGTGTAATACAATTGCAAATAAATTTAAAATAAAATGCAATGTACAAGGAAAAGAGTACAATTTATTATTATATATCAAAATTTTACCAGACAGAAAGACCTGGAGTTTTACCCAAAATTCACTTTAGACTATTTCTATACAATAGCTAAATAGAAGTCAATATAGAGACGATTTTTTTTACAGGACAGAGAAAATGAGAGTATTATTTTATTAAATAATGTATTTTATCAGGAGAAAACATAAAACAAATAAAAACTTAAGATTATTTTACAAAATGCATAGCAAGTGTTCTCCAAATATGCTAATATCACAAAAGACAGGGGGAAATGGAGAAATTGTCACAGATTGGGCATGAAGGATCCCAAAAATTAAGTGCCTAACAACATCCCCCCTGGGAGTGACAAAAAATATCAGTAGAAAAAGCAGAATATTTTGATGAATGCTTAAAGTTAAGGGTATTGTACAAATATTAATTTCTTGTTTTGCTAATTGTACCATCATTATATAGGATTCAACATTACTAAGTTAGACTGAAGATGATGTATAAACTCTGTACTGCACTTGCCCAACTTTCATTTGGGTAAAAAATTATATCAATGAGCCAGGGATAAGGTTTCAAAAATAGAAAAAAAATATTTCTCTGTCATGCCAATTCTTACAGCCAAGAGCTGTTTACCTTCTATTCCTCCTCAGATGCTGAGAGTTGTATTTCCCCTAAATTTCATAATATATTATCACATTCATTGTCTGTCACGCTGTCCATAGCTCTAATTTTAAGTGATTTCAAAAATCTTCTCTGTTGCTTTTTCAAAGCCTTGTTTGCATTTACTTTTACTCTTTTATTTTTGACCCGATACATGTTCTTGCCATTGTTTAAAAGGGCTTATAAGTCCTATTCCCTCGATATTTATACAACTGAAAAGATTTGTGCTCTTATCTCTTTGTTTCCTTTCCCTCAGAAGTTCTGGGCTCTGCTCCAGTGTTTCATGCATGGAATTCTATGCGAGTTTTTTGTTGCCACACCTCCACTGGTCCTGTGTTTGGGCGTGTATTTTTCTCATGCTTTTGTTACTGCTGCTGTGTGTTGTTATTTGTGTTCTTTAACAAGGATACACATATGGATCTATATTATCTGGGTTCTTTAGGAATGACTTACAATGCTTTAGTAGACGTGATGTGTACGCATGCTAGTTTTCTCCCCCGTAAACCTTTGAAGATACTGCTCTGCTATTTTCTGGGATTCACGGTTGTTGTGGAAAAGTCTGAAGAACACTTTTTGTATTTATGTCTTGGTAAAATTCTTTTTCTACCTGCTTATTTAAGAATTTCTTTCTTTGTCATTGATATTCAGTAATTTAGAGGGACATATATTGTTATTAGTACATCTTAGAGTAATTGTGCACTTTGTTAATAAATTTAACTCTTTTCTTTGGGGAACATTCTCATGTAGTTGAATGTTTTGTTTTATGTTGATTATACTAATTATTCTTATGTTGCTACACTCATTTATGTCCTCTGCATCTGTTCATTTTCACACATTTTCATAATTATTTTTATATTTCCTCTACAGTTCCAGCAGTTATTATAAGCTTTCATGGGATGGAAGGCATCTTTGTAGAATCATTCCTTTGTTTCATAGTTAAAA
Organism: Ctenomys sociabilis; assembly: GCA_004027165.1. Taxonomy (NCBI): domain Eukaryota; kingdom Metazoa; phylum Chordata; class Mammalia; order Rodentia; family Ctenomyidae; genus Ctenomys; species Ctenomys sociabilis. The sequence continues at coordinate 11,429 of PVKA01020624.1, forward strand.
ATTTATTTTTACTTATGTATATTTGTTTTAAATAAATTATTCTGCTTTGATATGATTAGTAAAATATTCTCTTAACACATTTAATTCTTTACCTAAGTGTGTGTGTCTTTCTCTCCAAACTTTCACATTTTGTGTCTTGCAATCGTGTGTGTATGTGTGTGTGCGTGTGTGTGTGTGTGTGTGTGTGTGTGTGTGTGTGTGTGTGTGTTTAAAAAACAGCTTGAAAGGATGGTATAGACTTTTGTTTGAGGCAGGTATAATTGCTTGAATTGCTCGTTGTCAAGATTAAAAAATAGATTCTTACAGAAATTCTTTCTACTTATTCTAGAACATTGTTTTCTTATAAAACTAGCATGAAGGCTTGCATCTTTCCACCAGTCTTGACCTCTGGAAGATATTAGCTGCCTCTCTACCCTTAAGAGAAATTGACAGGTACAAGAAGTGACTTCCCTTTATTTTTCTCTAACTACCTGTCTCTCCCTCCATCTTCACATGTCTATATTGTGATTACTTTTAAGACATGCTATTTTATAACTTGGCATTCTGATGATGCATAAGGGATTGATGCAAGCACTGGACACATAAACTATTGCAATAGAATCTATTAATTCATTTAGTTTTCATTTTAAAAGTTTATAACAGGGTACCATAGGTCTGCCTTTTTACCAATAGCTGCCATCAAACTCTTTTGCCATGTATCTCATTTGTTGTTTTTGTATTTTAAACCACAAGATGAGAGATGTTTGCTTCATATTAATCTGAGTAACTTCCAATGTCTTCTTTTTTTCTAAGATGTCAGTTAAGTATTATGCCAATATTGACACCATCTTGATCAAGAGTATGCATTTACAATCAAATTTTCAATGTATTCTTATAAGACAAATTATTAATTAATAGTATATATACACAGTCAGTACTTGTTTATCAGTTAGTTTGTAAAGGCTAGATAGAAAAAAATAGAGAAAAAATAAAATCTTATAAAATATAAAAATAATAAAAACAAAATTATGATACAGAAAAAAATCCCCCTTCATATTAAATGGTAAAATTTGACACAATCATTCCTGTAATGGTAGTATTTAAGGGAAACTGCAAGGAAGAAGACATCACTGAAAAGAGAATTCAAAATCCAGTATTTCATAAAGGAGTGAAATCTGGAAAGATTAAAGATGGAAAAGTGAGAAGATAGAAAATATCCAAAGGGAAGGAGAAAATAGAGTAGAAAGCCTGTATAAATCCCATAATCAAGAAGTATACTGTGTTCAGTATCTCACTTATTTTAACTAGGCTAAGAGCTTGTGTTGGAGAGAAAAGAACATGATAAGATTAGAAAATCAATCCGGGTCAGTTTATGGAAATCCTTGAATGCTGCTCGAAAGGGCATCATTTCTCCTCATAAATAACAGATGATAATAGAGTGACTGTACTTGAATGTAATATAATAAAAGCATTGTTTTAGGATAACAAAATCAGTCAGGCATGGGTATTGTGGACTCGAAAGAGGCCAGTAAAAATGTAAGGCAATGTTTGTCCTGATCCATAAGTGCATGTACAATTCTATCAACTAAGACATACTCAGATGACAAAAACCTTTCAGCACCATAAGGTGTTGGAAATACAGACATAAACATCACAGTTTTCAGGCCTGTCTTCCAGTGTTCACAATCCATTCTTTGTAATTACTTTAGTGTGATGGATGCTGACAATCTATGAGCTAAAAGTTTACTTAGAAATCATCCTACTATAGAAGCATCAGGAAAAATGTCCTTATTTGAAGTGTACATATAGCAATTTCTCATGAAGAATATATTTATTTTATATGGCAAACATACACTCATAAAATAAATAAATACAAATGTATTTTCAGTGTCACTCTTCAATATCATCAAGAAAAGGTGAGGGGGGGAAGAAAATTCTAGGTATGAAAAGAATAGAACACATAAAGGCACTGAGGTGTGAGGGAAAATGTCAAGAGAAATTTTCTGAAATTTTCTATGATACTGAAATGACTGATAAAACAACTTTGTAAGATGCACAGTTTTGGTCAGAATTATGGTGCTAAGCATGTTTCTCCCCTGTAAAAATTATTTAATGTAACTGGTTTTCAGATAACTTTTCTAAATGTGGTTTATAAAATCTCCTCAAGGTGTGTGAAGAAGTTCAGGAACATGTGGCATGACATCAGAGAGAGAACCCTAATGCAGACATTACAAAGGGACCGAGAACTGCATGATTCAGAATTGAGTTCTAAGATGTGGCATCTTAACAAAAACAAGGCAGCCAAGAAAGATCAGATTAGGATGGAATAGGGCCATTTGGTAAAGGGGAAGTGGAGAAGAAAAGTAAACATTTTAATCAAATCAAATACTTTAATATTGATTTCTCTTTGCCAGACTTACCTTGTAGAATACTTATAATGCTTTCAACATTGAAATACTTGGCCAAAGCTATTGGATTAGTCAAGGTAAAATCTCAGCTACTGGTGTAATCTCTTGTATTTTGTTTAAATGTGATTTATGCCTTTCTCCACAAGAAGGCTCTTTGTATTGATAAAATAAATGACATTGAAATGCCCAAAGAGAATTTGATGTCCACTCACACACGATGGATTTGTAAAGCATAAGTAGCAGCCAAAACATGACTCAACCACATTAAGATTATATTTGTCTCTTATTTCTTTTATCTTTCCTTGTTTTTGCTTTTCTTTTCTGTTGTTGCCATTATGAAATTAATGCTACTCAGATTTCCTATGCTTTTTATGCCAGTCAATGGTTCTCCTTGAAGTTTCACATTACTATAAGTCATCATCCTACATTTGAAGTGTGGGTTTTGTTATTCAAAAAGTTAATTTATTATAATACAGCTACACCTGCTTCTACATGGAGACCTTTACACAATGTTAAATCTGAAAAGATTTTTACAGCAAACTGTACTAGGAAAATTCATGTTCTTTTTACTTGCTTCATCAAAGTTAGGACAATTGTCAAAAATATCTTGGCAAGCCTTAGAGCTTTTGTGTTTAATATGCGTGGCAAGATTTTGGATCTGCCTGAAAAATCACAGCATCCCAAATGTTTCAAAATAATGTTCTGGTTAATATTTAATGTAATTACAGTAGATCTCATTGAGTTTTATGTCAATCAAAGACATCAAATACTGAAGGAAAATGAATTTTTAATCACAATAAAATAAAATTAGAATAATTCTTAATGAATACAAATCAGATCATTTTAATTTAGTGTCAGAGAAAATGGATAGGGAAGAAATATAGGTCTTGGTGTTTACTTCCTGGTTTTAGTCTAGCTTTAGCATTGAGATCAGATGTGAGGAATGTTAGTATTCAGAGGCCTCAACTCTGCAGATCCCACTCTTCATAGTTTCAAATGCATAGGACCCCAAAAAGCTGACTATGAATTTCCTTATGAAATCACTATTACCTTTAATTCCTTTCAATGAATCCCTTGGAATTGCTCATCTCCTGTTCACAAGCAAATTGACAAATGCAATAGCGACCTTCATGCCATAGCATATCTCATACCTTAATGAGGCTGACTTTAATCCTCTGCCCTTTTCCGCGCAGCCTTTCTCTCTGTTTTTTCCAGAATCATTCTGTCCTGGTGCATTTTTTGTTCCCTTCAACCTCATTCATAGACTTTTTTTTGTTCATTTCGTACATTCTGCTTCATCTATTTCAGCTCAAGAGCTTGCCAAGTGGAGGAAGCCCAAATAATTTATCACTCAAATCAAGAAACATTCTAGAGTAATAGGGACTGATAGTAATAGTTTTATAGGGATATGAATAAAGTGGGCAAATGTGAATGAAAGTTCTACTTATGCCTATGAAGTGGCAGAATTCAAAAGTGGTCCAAGTCCTCCTCTCTTTTTATATGCAAGTATTTGACCTTGTATTCTTGTAACACTCTCCTCAGCCCCTTCCTCTGGGCTCTTTTCAATAGAATGAAGGAAGATTGATGTTGTGCCAACTCCAGAATAGTCATCAAAAGGACATACATTCTTCTGCATGATGCTTTCCACAGGTGGATTTGCTGGTGCTTGCAGCTGAGCACTCTTGTGAGGACATACCCAGCCTAGTTCATTGAAAGCCACAAGCATCATATAGAGAATGAGACAGGGAAGAAAATGAAGGTGATCTAGCTAACAATAAGAAGATACTCCACCCAGCTAATGCAGCCTGAAGACAGAGCTAAAACAGTATCCAGAAGAAGCTACATCTTCTGCAATAAGTTAAATATGCTCCTTTAACCTATAGAACTATGACTGAATAAGAAATTCTTGCTCTGAGCTGAAAAATTGGAGATGAGTTATTGTTCTGGTTTGTGTATCTGTCCCCTCAAAAGCCTCATGTAGTCATTGAGGTGCAGTTCTACAATTTGCGATTAATTCATGATCCAAGGCTGGGATTACGGGTCTAAGTACTGCTAGGATTATGGGTGTGAGTACTACAATCAGCATGGGGCAGACCTCCTGAATATAACATAAGAGAGACAGACAGACAGACTTGCTTCTCTGTAGCCATTGTTGCTGCTCCTCCTCCCATGTGCTCTTGCTCTTTGCTGCTGCCATGAATTGGTCCCCTCTGCCATGTGCCAGTCTGCCTTGGATCCAGCTGAGTATAGAGTGAAACTTGTAGTAACTGAGCTAAATAAAACTTTTCTTTCTTCATTTTGAGTGTCAGGTATTTATTCCAGCAAGGGGAGAAGAGTAACTGAAACAGTTATTAATCAGCATTACTGTGGCAGTATATCATCCACAAATTCAAATTTCAGTTGAGATTCAGATTCATACACAAAAGTCTCTAAGTTGCTTGTACCAAAAGAACACTAAAAATCTTTAAAGATAAAATTGTAACACTTTCCAAATATTTAATGCTTTAATTTTATTATTTTTCTTAGAAATCTAGCTCTACAAGTTAAAAACACAAGTCATACTAAATTTTCACTCTTCTCCACCTTCACTGTGAGAAGTATTCTTGCTAGTCTTATTCAGTGTGTATCTTTGTCCATTATTATTTTCTTCTGTCTTCACTGTCTGCACTGGACTTTGGCTGGACCATCTCACTCAGTGTTCCAGCAGGAGATTTACCCAGTAAGAGCCTAATGCATTCACTGAATGGAATATATTAATTTATCTACCATATATCCAGAACTGGAAAATTGGAAAAGTATCACACACATTTTTTTTTAGGATTTAATTCCCCTGAAGAATCATGGTTAAAAGGGGTCAACAATTCTCATTCATTCTTCACCTGAACTCAACTAAACAATGGCTCTTTTTGTTCAACATTTAAACTCCTTTATTTCCAAGTGATTTTTCATGAAGGTAAAGATTTGTTTTAGCCTTTGCCAATGTTTTCTAGCTGTAGGTCAAATCTTTTTGAAAACTTTAAGTATTCTATAAAAAGGATAATAGTAAAATTAAAACAATGATATATTTTATTCTACTACTAATTTCTTTTCTTTTTTTAATGCATTTGGTTGTTACAGGGTCTCAGTATACATCTTGGACTCATGGAGGTTCTCTCATTTTCAGCCTCCCCAGCACTGGGATTGCATGCATGCACCAGCACACCTGGACTCTGGCAGGCTCAGCCTGTTCTGGGGATGAGCCTGGCATGGCAGTGGTACCAGGGATCGAACTATGTTCCCTTCACTAGCCTTAGCAGGTGCTTTAGTCCACTGAGCTATCTCACTGGCCCCTACTACTAATTTCTTATGCTTACGTGACTATGCTTATGTGTAATTCATTAAAACTTCTGGCTGTCAATTATAGTCTTTTTAATGGTTACTGATAATTGTATGATAATCCATGCTGAACTGCTGATAGACTTTTTTAAAGAGAGTTGCAGATACACAGAGTAGGCACTCCATGAGTCAGTTTGACTTAGATCAAAAAACATTATAGACCCAGAATGGAAGCTTCTGATCTGAAGGCTTGATGCTTTTTAAGAGACAATATCCTTTGACTAGAACACCTTTAAATATATTGAAATACTTTCTAAGGTGAACATTGTGAGCTTTCCTGATATTTGAGCAGTTACAAAATTTTCTACCAACTGATGTAACTTGCCAAGATTTCCTCTGTAATTTAATCAGACCATCACTCAGCAAGGTTGGGTCATACAAGTTAATATTTATTTACAGCTTAGATACAGTTGAATGAGTCTCGGTTTAACTAGAGGTAAAATGTTAGTTCCTCATGACATTTAACAGTTCCTGGAGTCATTATTTTGACAGCATCTATTTGACCTGAGAAATTTCTTGCCTACAGAAATAGTCTTTGGGCAAAATTTGCTTATGTGAAAATTCAAAAGTGAAAATGACCTTAGAGATCAGGTTTAATCATTTATTAAAAATAAATACAGGCTTCTGCATGCGATGATGACATGGACATATTTGCTGACACAGTGCTCATGAAAATGACCAAGAAAACATGAAGACAAAGGAACAACATGTGCTAAGCCTTCAAAGAATGAACATCACCATCAAAGGCTCAGAGTTTCCAGGAATTGCTTCTAAATATATCAGAACCAAAGTAGTGGAAGCAATATATGAAAGTTTTCAGTTTCTGTTTTCATAAGTTTTGTTTTTGTTAAGAAGCATTTACACAAAAGATTGTAGAAAGGGCCAGAGAAGATAGAGAGCCTGCTTAGGCAAGTGCAGCAAGCGGGTTTTGATCCCCGGCAATGCTTGCCATACTGACCCCATTCCTAGGCACACTGAGCCTGCCACTGGGACCAGGCACGGTGGTTCATGCTTGTAATCCCAGCACTGGAGAGACTGAAAACAGCAGGATCACTATGATTCTGAGCTGTGTAGTGAAGTCCCGCAGCAAATACTCGGAAATCCTAGAAGTTGTAAGCCTACATTACATAAAGAGTAATTGACTACAGAAAATGTTTTTGGTTTGTTTGTTTCTTTTTTTTCTAGAACAAATAGTTAAAGCATTAATAGAACACTCAGTAGAAGCACCCTCTAAATCCCATGAAGAACCTAAACAATTGCAGAACCTCAGTACCAGTCCCTTTGTTTTGGTTGAAGAACAAATGGAAACACTAAGCCCATGAGACCTGATACATGACTTTTTTATTTCTTTTCTTTTCTTTTTTTTAAATAAACAGACTGTAGCCCAGCCTGGCCTTGAACTTGCAGAGATCCTCTTGCCTCAGTCTCATGAATGCTGGAATTATGGGCAAGTGCCACACACCCAGCCTCAGATATAATTAAGGGAAAGTCAAGGCATTTATACCAGTTTCCAATGGAGAAATTTTTAAACTCTGTTATGGTTTGTGTTTAGTTGTCTTCCCAAAACTCATGCAGAGATGGGGTGGCTTCTGGAGTTTGAGATTGATTTTTGGTCTAATGCCAGAATTGTGCATATGAGTGCTACAGCCTGGCCCTGGGGTTGGCAGTCTGCATCACAATGTAAGGAGGGGAGAGAGGCTTGCCAGCTGCCCTACTGCCTCTCCCCTTTGCTCTTTGCCACACCATGAAGGTCCTCTGTGCCAGGTGCTACGCTGTCTATACCAGCTGAGTATAGACTGAAAACCCCACTAATTGTGAGCTAAATAAACCTTTCTTTCCTTAAATTTGGGTGTTGAGTATTTTGTGCCAGCAGCAAGAGAAGAGGAAATGAGACAAATTCCCTCCTAAACTAAAACCATATGATCATTGAAAGTATGTTTGAAGTCAAAAGGAGGCTACAATTTTTAAAAATCAGGCAAAATAACTCCGAAATCTATACAAACCAAGAAAGAAAAAATAGAAAGTTGTCAAAGAGTATTTCTAAAATGTTCAAGGCATTTTAGCTTCAAATAATTTAAGACTACACATGCAGTTAGAACAAGCAATGGCAAAGAAAATTCCAAGATGATGATAGAATAATACAGGGCAGAATGGAGGATTTATAAAGAAGAGTCAGAATGGAACCTCTACTCATTGAAAGCAGTAAAAGCTATACATCACTTTCATACACACTGATTAAACATTTTGTTAAACTACATATATCAGTTACACTTTCATAATTAGATTCTTTTCTATGAACAGAGTTTTATTGCAAAGTAGATTTATTTATTTTCATTTTTTTATTCATCTTAATGGGAGAAAGATAGAAGCAATGAAACTTTTGTTGTGAAAAAAGAAAAATATATGTATGTATACACAAGATAGTTAAGATAGATATAAAGCTACTTTCTCTTACTTCATTGAAAAGAAAAGTTTGTACTAATAGTGTTTAGACAAGATATCATGTCTGCATCTTGTCTTCTGAATAACTACTATCTAGACAACAATATGCAATGTATTACTTATTGTAACTATCCTACTGACCTGTTTTGAAATTGTTTCATTAACTGGGTTTTTATTGTTGCTATTGCTATTGATTATTTTTTATTTTGTTTTGTGCCAATTTGATAAATACAGCTTGTGGTTTACCTTCCCAGAACCATTTCCTTAATAAGGTCACGGGTAGCTTCCCAGGGTGATGCAGTAAGAACTGTGTATTAGTTACATTAACAGCAATAGCAGCAGCTGGTTCAGAGTGGTTACGCTGAGATCTCTTCTTCATTCTTGTATCCCAACTTGAAGCATGGATGTGGAAGTGATACATTCTTTGTCAAGTCTATTGGGTATGCATCTTTTACCTGTTTATCTATCTATGTAGCTATGGTATATATGTAGATAGATGTCATTCTGCATCTTGTGTGTGTGTGTGTGTGTGTGCGCGCGCGCACGTGCAGGTGCGCACATGTACGCAGAAACTGAATATTTTCCTGTTATACAGTACGTTGGATTGAAAACAGATCTTGATGTATGATAGAAATTTCAAGTTTAGGGCTGGCCAGGTAGTCAGCAGACCAGGGTTTGATCCCAGGATTGCCAGGCTGGCCCCACCCAAGGGCACTCTGAGATGGCTACTGAGACTGGGCATCGTGGTGCACACCTGTAATCTCAGTGCTTAAGGAGGCTGAAAACAGGAGGATTGTTATGAGTCCAATCTGTGTAGTGAGACCCTGTAGATCCTGTACTAAAATGCATTAAAAAGAAAGAAATGCCAAGCCTGTATTCAATAAGTCATTATGGAAGTGAAATATTTGCAGGTAGACCCAGTCAGTGCTCTTTGGAAAAGTCCCCAATCATTTAGTGGCAAGTAGTAGACAAAGGTATCACACAGGGACCTGAAGAAAGAGGATGATGGCTGTGGCCACCCCCAGACCTTCCAGGAGAAGCTGATGTGTGAAGTTTGGTTGAGCTTCATGCATGATGCTTTTTGCTCATAGAAGTTAACAGAACCATAGCTGTGATTGTATTCCATTATCAAAGCAAAATCGTAAAGGAAGCAACAAACATAAGTTATTTGGCATGAAATAACTTCCATAAAAGAAGCAGATTACTTTATAATGTTAATTAATAAAGTAAAAAAATGTGTAAATGGCCTGAGAAGAGGTGGTAAAAACTAAAAATAGATGACAAATTAGGAGAGTCTAATACATGTTTAGGCGAAAAAGCACAACGAGAAACAAATAAAAATAAAATCAGGAAAATTAATTATAAACAAAATCATTAAAACTACCTTAAATTAAAAAATGTAAAAATTGAGAGATGTTTTTATTTAAGTTAGGAAAGTGTGTGTTTAATTACAGTTATTGAATTAGATAATACTCTGTACTTGAAGATATTCAACAATGAATAGGAGCTAAATAAAAAGTATTCAAAATAGGAAAATTCTGGCATAAAAATATCAAGTGAAAGGAATAATACCTAAAAATTATAAAGTTATACACCTGGTATCAAAATAAATCTGAGCAATAAAGATGGACAGTAATAAATTTATTTAAAATCAATAGTTCATATTGTATTCTATTTAATGGCTTAAGAAAGTATGAAGCACTTTCAAACAGCTGTGGCATTTTACTCTTTTCAATGGTTTATGAGAATTCCAATTTCCACACACCCTCTCCTACACTAATTCTGTTGATAGCTATAGGAATGGCTGTAAAGTAGCATCTCACTGTGCTTTCTGTTTGTTTCTCTCTACAAATAATGACATTGGGCACCCTTCCTGTGATTCTTAACCTTACACAGCGATGTCTATTAAAATCTTCTAATCATTTTCATATTAGCTTTTATTTTGAAGATAAACAATTGTTTTGATAAACCACATGTAAGTCATTCACAGCTATGCGATAAGAACATGGCTTCTCTACTATATGGCTTACCTTGAACTCTCTTGATGGTGTCTTCTGAAGAACAAAATCTTTTAATATGTATGAAATTATTCTTTTGTTACTTGGACTTTGAGGTCACACCTTACAAACCATCCAAGGTGACAAAAATTTGTTTCATAATGTTTTTTAAAAGTTTTAGAGATTTTATTGTTACTATTATGTCAATGATATATTTTGAGCTAATTTTTAGGGATGGTGTGAAATAGGGATTTAACTTTATTGTTTTGCATATTTCTAACCCATGTTATTTGTTGAAAACCATCCTTTTTCCTTTAAATTCCCTGGCACTCCTTTTAAGAATCAACTGACCTTCAAAATAAGAATTTATTTCTTAACATTCAATCCCATGTTGTTGATCTCTGTGTCTTTCCTCACACCAACCCTCTTTTTTCCTAATTATAGTAGCTTTGAATAAATATTATCTTGGAAATGGTGGGTCCATTTTCTTTTTCACTGTAAGTGTTTTTGACCAGATTAAGGGTATTATGTTTTATATGAATTTTAGAATCAGCTTGCCAACATTTTGCCAAAATCATGACAAATCTATTGGTGTTTTTGTAGGGAGCACACTGAATCTATCAAGTGGTTTGAAAAGTATTTCCATCTTTACATTATGGTCTTATGCATCATGAACCCAAGATAGCTTTAATTTCCAGAGTTTCTCTCTAATTTCATACAATGATGTGTTTGCATTGTACGGGATATGATAAGCTGAATAATGAATGTACTTCCCCTCTGCAAGAGGAGAACTAATCCTAACCCTCATGCTTACAACCTGAAAATGTCACCTTGTGTTAGAAAAAAATGGTTAGGGTGGGATTAGAATAAAGCCATTGGCTTAGATTGGCATTAAACCTTTACACGTGGATAACACATGACTGAAACAAAGTGCAGTCAGAGGCACCTGGAACCTCAAAGTCAGTTTAACAATATCACTGCCAATTCATGCAGCTCAATTAAAATAACTTAGATCTTCCTAAACAAAATAAAGTTCTTGAGATGTAGAGATCATCCAGGGTAACTAGATGGGCTCAATACAATCTGATTAAAATGAAATCAAAACTCAAAAAGACAAGAGAGATGGTCATAGAGCATCAGGAGAGGCAGACAGAGAGAAAGAAAATCTGGAAGGTGTCACACTTTGGTGATTCAAGCCAGAAGGACGACAAGAGGCAAAGAATGTAGAAGAGGTCCAGAATCAGGAAATGACAAAGAACTGGTCCTATCAGTAGAGTACCGCAGGGTAGCACACACTGGCGTACCTGTGTTAAACTCAGCAAAATTGATTTCTTTATTCTTACATTATGAATAGTAAAATAATAAATTTGTGCTGTTTTAAACTGTTATATTTGTTGCATGAGCAATAAAAATTAGCTAATATAAATTTTAAGATGTACAAAGCCAATGGGAAATAATTAAGGGAAGAAGCAATAATATTGCAGGATTTCAATAACCTCTTCTTAATAGTACAATAACTAGGCATAATAACAATAAAATATGTAAGATTTAATACCAGAAACTTAATAGACCTCACAAATATGTATACAACATCCAAAAATATAAGGTGTCCCTTTCATATAAACACTGAACAACCTTCAGGATTTCATGCTAATAAATAAAACAGGCTCTAAAAAATTTAATAGTGTTAAGTAAGATAAAATATTTTTCAACTATGAGAGAATTAAAATGGAACTCAACTGACAGAAAGAAATTTGAAAAATCCATAACTATGTGGAAATTGACTTACATACTTCTAAATAGCCAATGGGACAAATGAAACTTAAAGAAAAATAAAAATTCATTTTAATAAGAACAGAAACAAAAATGCACATACAAAACTTAAAGGACAATTGTAGCACTACTTAGGGAAAATTCATAGCAATAAACTATGTACTGTAAATATAATAGAAAAGGATAAAGATCTCAAATGATCACCTAAGCTTCCATCTCATGAGAGCAGAAATAGAAGATTAATCAAAATGAAGCAGAATGAAAGGAAAGAATAAATACTAAAATATAAATACATGAAATAGAAGATTAAAATATGTAATACTGTCAACAAACATTGGTTCCTTGAAAAAACTGACAACTCTTTAGAGCTAGGTTATTCAATAAAGAGATAAATATAAAATTATTTAAATGAAAAGTGATTAACATCAATTACAAATGTAAAGAATTATAAAAGATTACAAGATGAATTGTAAAATAAAATAACTGTAAAGGAAAATTGTGAATATCATTACAACAATTTTCCAACAAATACAAAATGATAAAATGGACAACAGCCTACAAATGAATAAACAACTAAAAATTTTGCACAAGCAAAAACTCATAATCAAATGATTTCTTTGGTGATTTATGCCAAGAACTTAAAGAAGAATTAACATTAATCCTTCACAAATTCTTCCAAAAATATGAAGAAGGTATATTTCCAAGTTCACTCTGTGAGGCCAATATTGCCTTGATAACCAAAGAAATAATATGACAAGGAAAAAAAGACATTTCTTTCTAAGTATTGTGCAACTAAATTTAGACAAAGTAATGAATCTCATAATCAATACAGTCAACAGAACACTGTAAGTTAATTTTCTCAATTTACTGTAGACATCTACCAAAATATCCACAGCTAAGAACCTACTTAATGATATAAGACTAATGGCTATCCCTAACATCAAAAGTTAGTCAAGAAAGTCAGGTCTTGCTACTTGTATTCAAAATTATATCAGAATTTCCAGGGCAATTAATAAGAAAAAGAAATAAGCAGGATCCATATTTGAAAGAAAGAAGTAAAATTATCTTACTTTGGGGGTGACGTCATCTTCTATACTGAAATATACCAAATACTAAAATAAATGAGCTCATTAAGGTTAAGTATTATATCAGTAGGAAATAATTGGCTGTGTCACTAGCATATAGTCTGAAAATGAAATTTTAAGAAAACAATTTCATTTTCAGTAGTATCAGAAAAATAAAATACTTGGGGATAAATTTAGTATTACTTTTGTCAAACCGGTATTTTAGATTTTATTTACTACCGCAAGTTAACACGAACTTAGTGGCAAATGTAATAATATTAGGTATTACTGTTTCATTGCAGCTCAGAAGGTCCTGAAGCTAAAATAAATTTCACTGGACTAAACTCGTGCTGCTGGAGGAGCATGGAAGAGTTCCTTTCTCACATTTGGCCTTCATCTCCCACAATTGAAAGAGATCAGTGATTACACTGGACCCACATGGTCAGCCTAGGATGCCCTTTATGTCTTAAAAAGTTAGCTCATTAATAGTCTTATTCCATCTGCAAGTTTAATGTCACCTTGTGACACCTAATATATTAACAAGTTCTGTATTTCTGCTTCATGCTTTCCGCCTTTGTCATTGCTGAAAATCTGAAATTTAAAATGATACAATGTGGAAAAATTGAGATCAGATTTCCTCTTTTTTTTTTTTTTTTTTTTTTTTCTTTGTGGAACCAGAGATTGAAATCAGGTCCTTGTCCTTGCCAGGGAAGCACTTATTCCACCGTGCCATGTTCCTGGGCCCAAGATCAGATTTCTTTTTCTCCAGTTTTTGCTATTTATCTTAGTCCATTCTATAGTGCTACAGCAATATACCTGAGGCTAAATATTTTTAAAAGAAGTTTACATGATGTACTGTTCTGGAGGTCTGAAAGGTGGTGCCGATAGCAATTTCTGCTAAGGACCTCATGGCAGACACTGTCACATGGCCAGAGATCACGTGAGCAGAGCCAAAGCAGGAGAGCTCTCCCAGTAAGAAAGAAAGAGGAGACCAGCAAGGGGCCAGCCCCATGTAACAAAGTGTTCCCAAGGGAGCCAGTCCACTCAGTGAGATGCAGACTATACCTTGATACCAGTGTTAACCCTTCCCTGGGCACAGTAACATATTGTCACCTCCCATGAAGCTCTGTCACCTAAGAACCCTACAACTTTTCAATACTGTTATGTTAGAGAATTAAACCTCAAGATAAATTATTCTAGGTTATCTTAATGTCCAGCTAATAATTGGGAAGCTAGTGATTTATATGCTTAGACCCAATAAAGTCAGCCAGTCTTGGTGTGTGAATGTTGCAAAAGTTAAGACACAACTTCAATACCCCGGACACTTCACATTCAGCTCTAGCCTTTGCTTCCTGCCTAGACAAGTAAGTGCTCAAGGTCAGAGAGAGAGGTGAGCAGTTTGACCCTTCCCAAGGTTTCACTGAGCATGCACACGGGCCCTCATGTGAATGTCTTATGCATGCTTAGAAGCACATCATAGTGTTTCCAAATCCCCTACAAATGTTTCGTTATCTAGATTTTCCAGTTGTAAACTAGTTGGAAAGTTACAGCCTAAAAAGTATATTGTTCTTACTCAGACTCAGCAGTTTCCCTTGAATAAGTATTTCTTAGATTGGTTAATTATAGAATTCTGAAGAAAGGTTGATTTTGATACATTTTTCTGGTGCTAACTCTGATTCTATAGAGGAGTATATTTTGAAGTCTTTATTCTATCATTCTGGGAGTGCTTACTACTGAGTCCCCATTGCCGGGTTTTGATCAAAATTTATTCACAGCAGATTTTGCATTTTATGATTCTATGTCAAATAAAAGAGTAACATTAGTTTTAGGATCCCTTTGGTAGAGTGATTTCCAGAATAGCAAGTGGCATACATGAATATATGTGGGGTGTGTGTGTGTGTGTGTGTGTGTGTGTGTGTGTGTGTGTGTGGTTTGCTTATTCAGGATTGAATCCAGAGCCTCTGCATAGAGCTATATTTCCATCCTTCTTTATTTTTGAGAGACAAGGCCTTGATAAATTGCTAAGTTGCCCAGGGTGGACTTGCCTTGCAGTCCTCCTGCCTCATACTCACAGGGGACTAGGACCACAGGTGGGTACCACCATGTGTCACATGAATACCAGCCTGTTCCTAAAGTTGCATAGTGCCTACTAGAAGAAGCACAAAAAACAACATTTTCTGGTGTAGCAAACTCAATTATATTAATTTGAATTGGATAAATATTTGCATATTCAAGATAATGTTTCAGTTAGCCTGCTCTGTCCCAGGGATACAAGCATAGGCAAAATTCAGTTTTCCCTTAATGAACTTAGAGAGTTTCTAAGATTTTACCTTTGCAGTTGAAAGTGAAAAAATCCACAATTTCTGTAATCAACATGACATTCAGAGAAAACCCCTCATATGTTAGAGCTTGCTTCTGAAAAACAACAGTGACACTACTTTTGCTAAATGTTTGCACAGACACCAGGACTATGTCTAATGATCTGCATAAATTCTCTCATGCAGCCTTCTTGACAACTGTATGGAGAAAGAGATCCTCATTTTCAAAAAGCAACCAGTGCTCTCAGATGTTAAATCAATGACAGAGCAAGTCCTACACTGTCATACTCATGAACAAGTCTGACTTTTAAAGTTACATTTTATGTACAGTCAGATATCTGCAATTGCCAAAGGGTAAGTTCAGAGTAGTCTTTCCAAGGTTCATTTCTCTAAGGTGGTACATAAAGTTTTACTGTAGAGCCTAATTAACATAAACAGCCACAATAGATGAGCTATTCGACCTTAAAGGTTTACGGTGAACAACAAAGATGACTGACATATCTTGACCATACACAGGTCGGTGGAGGATGAGCTGCACCCTGTCACAGAGCTACGCGCCTGCTTTGTGTGCTCTGAAGCATGGAGGGGAATAGGAGCCTGTGGAGGCAGACTGGGCTCTATTGGGTGCTGCAGCCACCAGCCAGTGTCACTCTCATTCACATTTCCTAGACCAGAACTCAAGCCATACGACCTCCACTCCATTATAGGAGATGCAAGGAATCTCTGTGTGGAGAAAGAAGTGTCACTGCTGTGCACACTGCCCATATGTAGCACATGGCAGACACTCTTTAGATGGTACCTGCTGTCAATGTTTAGTCCAGCTCTTCCAGAACATACAGAGAGCTCAGGGTTTGGTTCTTCCGAATTTCCTTTTACAGTATTAACCATTAAGTGATCAAATCAAGTACTACCACAACCACTACTATTATTACTCACATACACTGTATAGAAAGATGAGCAAGGTGCTGCCTGACTGTTATGATTTGGCTCCAGAAGTCCCCCAAAAGCTTCATGAAGCCATGAAGGGCACTTTTCAGAGGTGGCCGGACCTAGAATGTGTGGTGCCGAGTTCAAGGGTATGTGATTACTAAATTAGTCCACTGAATGGTTTGGCATAGTTCTGGCTAATCAGAAATTATGAGTGCTACACCAGTCCTAGGGTGGGTAGTGTGCAAAACACATAAGGGACAGAAAGAGAGCATCCCAGTTACTTTTTTTCACCTGGCTGGGACAAACTTCCTGACAGCCCAAAGCAAGGAAAGAGAGGTTTATTTAACTCACAGCTTGTTGAGGTTTCCATGCATCCTCAACTGGCTCGAGGGCAGAGTGGCACATGGCAGAGGGCAGCAGTTTAGGGTGGCAGAAAACAGCAAAGCCAAAAGGGAGGAGCAGAGGCGGAGAGCAAGCCTTGCTCCCTTCCTTATATTGCATTCAGGCTTTCTGTCCCAGGGTGGGTGTAGCACTCACACCCACAATCCCAGCATTGGATCCTGAATTAATTACAAACTCTAGAAACCCACCTCATAACTGCATGAGGCTTTGGGGGAGGGACATCTAGACACAAACCGGAATGGAGAGCTGACATGCTCTTGCTAGGCTCCTTGCCATGGCTATCTCTCCTCTGTGACACTCTCTGCCTCAAGCTGGCCCACTGCAGACTGAAACCTCTAAGGACTGTGAGCCAAATCAAGTTTCTCTCCCTTAACTCTGGGTGTCAGGTATTTTGTCTCAGCAGGGAGAAAAGTAAGAAACCAAAAGAAATATTTAGATGACTCAAAATGTGCTAACCTCTCTTCAAGTATTGTGCAGCTAGAATTTACAGGGCTGGATTTACATGAAGAAATGTGCTTTTCAATGAGCAGTGGGATTTTTAAGAAATTTTAAAACTTCTCACTTTGTGATCATCCACTTCTGCTAGAATTACAGGTTTGTTTTTTTTTTTTTGCAAAATCTATTTCAATAAGTATGCTGCTATTTTCGATGGTTACACCTTTCACGTTAAAGACAACAAACTATATTAAGAAAAGCATGACATGCACCTCTTTAAAAAATATACAGCAGAATATTATTATTTAATAACTACATATCAAAGTTAATTTGTTACAGTCTAGTGAGGTTTCTAGACTTTGGAAGGATATGGGAGTGTAGCACGAGACAGGCCATCACTACCTCAGGGAGACGATGTATCAATATATCCATTATCCCTTCAAATTCAACTCTTAGGTTTATGCGTCTACCAAATAAAGAGGTTATCCAGACTTCTTCTTTAATAACTCAATGATATACTTGTCAAGAAGCTGTCAGACTGTGGTTTTAGGCACTACACAAATACATGAATAGACAGCTTGTAGAGGGAAGAAAGAATATGAGGTATTTGGAGAGTTCATTTATTCACAATTCATAAATCAGTTCATGAGGGTGGAAGTTACATTTAACAGGATGCTGTTAGCTCTATTTCTGCCTCAGGCAGTGAACTCAGTATAAAATGCAGCACTGTGAAATTGTTTAAAACACTAATCCCTCTGCTTTCATTTAGAGCGATGAAGAGAGATACACGCTGTTTCACATAATAAGCTGTGGTCAAAAGAAGAGCCTGTAATCTCAAGCACAGGCAAACTGGACATTGTATTAACATTCAAAGCCGTGTAGCTGTTATTGAGCGGTTCCGTGCTAAAGGTAAATGCCAACTAATAGATAATTAGGTAGTAGAGTGGGAGCTTTATTGATCCATTAACAGTAACCTGGAGATTGATAAGCAAAGCTGTCTTGCTTGCCCAAGACTAATCTAAATGGGTCAACAATAATAAAGCATGCCTGTGGACAGAGAAACACAAACACTGGATGTTTTGCATTGCCCCAAAGCGATTATTTTTAAAAGCATTTTTTCATATTTCTCCCTTTTAAAACAATCTTAACTGACCACATAAGAAACATAAAGTACATGTGTTGGTATATAAGTCTTGCTCTATCTAGGTCTTAACCATCCAGCAGAAAAGTATAAAAATGAAGTATACATTGTGGGGCCATAATATTAAGCTGAGCTGTAAATGGCTATGGTTGACAATTTCTTTGAATAACTCACTATTGTGGAATGCTGGACTGTGTTGGATTGTGGTGTCGAGTTCAAGCATCTAAGTTAGTTGAATGACAATGGAGTGCCCATCTCTGACAGGTATAGACAAAGGAAGGGGTATAGAAAGAAAAAAATCATGATGTGTGTATAGACAGTATAGTTGGGATAGATAACGCTGTGCTTCTACATAATCCTATGAGAGGCAAGATCTGCACTGATGGTGGTTGGACAGGATATTATGTCGCCTTCTAGTACTATGGTCATCCACTAGGAAAATAATTATTGAACTTTTGATATAATTCAGGTATAAAAAATAAGATAAGTAAACAGCTGCACTCTTAATTTACTTATAAGAGACATCTGCTATAATAATGTCTGTAAGTATAATATCATGTATGCACCTTGTACGATACCAAAACAGTATGAAAACAGTTTGTAATGTATTAATTTATTGAATCTGTCTTGTTAAGGTGTCTTAAAACTGATTGATATTTGTACTTCAATAAAATAAAAAATAAATTAAAAATATTTAAAAAATAAAAAAATTCTTAAATATAAAAAGACAGAAAAAATGAAAATATGAGGAATATCTCCTCAGGAAAATTAACAATATGGTGAGATTGGAATCTTTTTAAAAGTAAGATTTGCATTTTTAAGAGCTAAGAATAGATGAATACCACACACTTTCTTCACTTGTGTTAGTTTGCCCCTCAGGTGATGAGTATTTTCGCGTTTGACTGCGCGAGAACTGAGACATCATCTTACCCACTAGCATATCATGGCCTTCTGACCGTTTTCTAATGCAGACTGATGTCGTTCAGATACAACCATGAGTCCTTTGTAGCACACTGCATGAACATCCACCAGCTTAAAGCAGTTCCCTTCTTCAGGAGGGAGTAGGTTGAAGGGATGCAAACCAAGGCTTCGGGACTGCTAGGCTGCCACCCCACCACTGAGCTACTTCAGTTTTCCAGTCCTGTGCTACCTCTTTAAATTTTCCAAAGTGTTATTAAGAAAAATAATCTAGGAGTTAACATTTCTTTAGTGCATTTGCATTTTTCAGATACAGTGTTTAGCCTTCACCATCAGCCTAAAAAATGTGAATTCCTTTTGTTCCCATTTTACAGATCAGAAAACTGACAAGATGAGAAAAAGTGAAACTCGGATTCCCAAATGCTCTACCTGATACTCAGGTATACTGCTTTTAAAGTTATAGCCCTACCTTTCAACATCATTTTTAACATTCTTTTAATAATGCAAAGAGAACACCAATGCCCATTACCTGCCCTCCTTAATCATTTTCAACGAATCACTTTCAACAAGTACAGTAATTCATCAGTCTTCCGAGTAAATCCAAAGGGTGCTTTACCTTACCAATGTGTGATCGCCATCTAGTGGTCAATGTGTGGTAGCAGCAGGTTGCGCAGTGATGAAAGTAACCCACGTTGTTCCTGATACTGTAAGCTACAAGTCCTACCGAGGAACCTAAAATCTTAGAACTAAGACTCCTATAAGAAACAGAGGGCGATGGTCGGTTGTGTGTGTATTATTTGGATCAATAAACCCTTCTGGATACTATCGTGTCATAAAAGATCTTACATTTCCTAAGCTGGATAAAATGTCCATGATATTTGCCTACGATTTATAATTAAAAGTTTTCCACATTCATTTTTGTTTATTCAAATTATACATATATTTGAACATGTTGATGTTAAAATAATTTAGCAAAAACAATTATTATTCGTAAGGCCAACAAATAGGGCTGACACTTCTGAGAATAAACACCTACTGGAGAAGTCCCAGACTTCTGCAGACATGGGAGTCTGGACAGACACTTGCTCTTTTAGCACTGTGTCTGTTAGCTGTTCTCCCCATTTGGTTGTGTGTCCCCCATTTTTGTCTGTTTCCTACAGCACTCATTTGTCTTGTGGCCTTAACTCTATGATATCCGGTTCTTAAATTCAACTGGTAGATATTTCTTGCCAACTTTTTCAAAATCCATTTCTCTTGTCAATTTCAACACAGGAAGCTAAAACCAGATATAAACATACAGGTGATGTGATAGAAATGATAGATTTTACAGTCATTGCAAAGTAACTTTCAACACCAAATTACAGGATGTTCTTGTATTTGTACTTATAAATTCCATGCTTTCCAAGTTCAAATATTCTCATCATATACTGAATTTTTCTTAAAAAAAATTGAATTCTGTTCTCCACAGAATCTTTAAAAGTTCTGTGTTCATATTTGTGAAATAGGTCATTAGGTGATATATTTTGTATTGCATTTGTTAAACTTGTGGTGCTCATTCTTTCTTTTGTTCTTTTTTTTTCTTTTCTTCTTTTTTTTGAAACAGGGTCTCACTATGCAGTTTAGGCTGGCCTTGAACTCAGCTTGTAGCCCATGCTAGTCTTAAAATGGCAACAATCCTCCTGCCTCAGCCTTCCAAGTTCAGGGATTGCAGGAATGCATCATGCCCTGTGTGCTGCTTCTGTATTACGCATAAGCCAATAAACATTTTTTTTTTTTTTTTTATGTTTTTGGTACAGGGTATCACTGCACAGCTCAGGAGTTCAATCCCAGTTCCATTAAAAAAAAAGAGAGAGAGAAACAGAGAAAGAAAAAGAAAACATTACGTACTTTGACTCATAGTGGCCCTCCTGTTTTCAGCTTCCCCAGCTCTGGGGTTCCAGGTTTGCACCACCACACCCAGACTCAGTGGCAAACTAACAGTCCCCAGGGGCGGGGCCTGTGAAGCATGTGAAAATTTTAATAAACCTAAAAATTAACTTTGGTTTCTCTTAATTCTTTCTCCTTCTTTGTTCTTATTTTCAAGAATGCACTAAAACTGTGAAAGAAATGTAAGATAAAAAATTTTAAAGTCAGTTTCTTTCTTTTAATCTAGTTTCAACTTATTTTCCATTTTCACCAGAGCTGACAGCCAAGAATATTTAATTTCATTAAAATATTTTATATATAACACATTTTTATATATTTTATATATTTCAGTGCTTATATATGAATTTTATTATGAATATAGCTTTGGATACTTTTGTATAAGAATTGTGGTTGTGGTTATTTACCAAATAGGTACTAAGAGTTCATAGTTCCTCTTTGGCCAATATTTATTCAATCCTGATTAAAGTATCATATTTAAATTAAATCTATTTTATGTTTGTTTTTTTAAATTATAGATGAAGACAAATATATTATTTTTGACAATGAATTATTATTTACTGATTATGTTATATAAGCCGAAATAAAAAGCAAATGTCCCAAATTTAAATTGCAGAAAACAAATTTCAACAACTTTTAGTCATGCACTTTATTTAAGAATATGTTTACATATTTCATTTATTTTCAACTATTAGTACATATGATTTACATTCCTTGCATAGTTCGTATGTGTACATGACACATATTAACTCTTTTTTGTTTCCTTTTTCTTCTTTCCCTCTCCCTCCACCCATTTATAATTCTCTTCCTTTTTATATACTTACATTCTTCATTACTGATTTACATACGTTAAGCTTCATACAAAGCTTAGGTCTGAGATATAAACTCAAAATTTATCCCCAGCAAAGTAAAAAGAAACATTCTGTTGTTAATAACCTCATGTGTTCTTCATTAGTTCCACAAAAAAGAGCATTTGTTCCTCAACATTTTTCACTGGAATTTGCTTAGGTTTATGTTTCCCCATTGCATTTCTCTCCTGTACTGAAAACACCTCAGCAGTACAGAAGTACTCTACTATAATTCTGCTATAAGCAAACACTGAATGTAAACTCATATTACGAGTGAATAATGGCACATCTCACCTCAGTCTAATTTCAGTAATTGAGTGGGGAAACAGGAAGATCTATTAGAAGGAGCATTGCTGGTCAAGCACTAATGAGAAAATCTCTGAGTCACTTGCTGTCATGGTAACACAGCATTATCAAAATCTGATTGCTATGCCCAGTAGCTACATAGGAGACAGGCCGCCCTTCTAATTGTACTGTCACTGTCTGCAGGCTGGGCCTCGTGCTCCTCAGAAGAGAGCAGGTGCCATGGCTCTAGGTACTATCTGTTCATCAGTTGAGTTCAAATATCTGGTAGGAAGGATGAATTAAGCTTTAGGAGGATTTTCAAAAATTGCAATTAACAGATTAGTTAGTTCAGTCTTGCCATTAAC
The DNA here is from genome assembly GCA_004027165.1 of Ctenomys sociabilis. Taxonomy (NCBI): domain Eukaryota; kingdom Metazoa; phylum Chordata; class Mammalia; order Rodentia; family Ctenomyidae; genus Ctenomys; species Ctenomys sociabilis. Next base: position 34,032 of record PVKA01020624.1, read on the forward strand.
TTATGCATTGCCAGAGAAGTTTCCTTTTTAAAATCTAATTTCATTGTTATTCGCACCAAAGAGAAAGATGGGTAAAGCAAAAGGAATTTAATGGAACACAAAAATGATGCAGTAGGAAGGCTTCCCAAAAACAAAATTCCCAAATGGAGTAAAAAATTCAGAAACTGCACCAAGATCTCCAAAACTGACCTTGCCGAGCAGTGTTAGGGAAAGACAGATCCAAGAACGGTCACAGAAGAAAGAGAACAGCAGAACGTGATCATGACTGGCTGCTGGCCTCGACCCTGAGGAGCTGTCAGCATTGTGTCCACAGAGGCAGTGTGCTGAACAGTGTCCTTCCTTCTCTACCTTTAGTCTTTGGGGTGTAAAATCTCAGTGAACTTTAAAACCTCAAATTTCAATGTTTCCAGAACTGATTCTTTCTTTTTAATATCTCGGGTGTCCCTGAATTTTTAAGGAAATCAGTCACTGCTTTGTGATCCTTTCAGTGTATGACTTAATTCCCCAAGGAAAACCTGCGACATTAGCAGCAGCAAAGTAAACACCAGCATGCATTATTGACTAGAAATTCATGTGCCTTCTCGGGGCTTGAGAGAGTAAGCAGCATTAATAATACTTGTCCTGAAAAGCTTATTACTCTTGTTAAATGCAGCAGCATGTGGACTAAGTTTTACATATACCAAACATCGAAACCAATCAATCTGAAGTAAATATAATGAAACTAAAAGGCACATTTATCTACACGTTTCTAAGTTCAGAGGAGGGTGTGCTGAAGTTAAGAGAGGAGCAGTCATCAAAGCTAGCAGAGTGAGGAAAGAATAAATAAATGCGTGCCCTGAAGGACTCACTCTGGGGATTCTGCGCACTGACCTGGGGTGGAAGCAGCAGTCCGAAAGCCAGTCAGTGTGGCCGCGTCCTGTGAGCAGCACGTTGCCCTTTGGGAGGCCCACTGCTTTCCAGATGCGATCCTCCCCACAGGAGATCAGGGTGTTTCTGCAGGGGTGCATCATGATGCTACACAAGGACAGAGACAGAGGGTTAGCCGGGTGGAAGAGCAAAGGACTTCAGCACGCGAAAAGCGCAGCGACACTGAGCGCTCCACAGAACGCTAGCCTAGAAGTCACAGGAAACAGGTTGCGTTCCTGCTCTAACTTTAACAAGAGCAGTTTTGGGGTTTTCATTAATTTAAGCAGCTTCACTGATTCCCCAATTCAAAATGAAGTAGATGGCTCAGATGACTGTGCATGTCTAATTCTAGTTTTAAAACAATACTTTGTTCTTTCTTTTAGGGAAGAGCATTTCCACCTTTCTTGGTACAGGGTCTCTCTGTGCAGCACAGGCTCATAGTGATCCTCCTCAGCGCTGGGATTATAGGGGAGTGATTCCATGCTCGGTTTCCATGGTACAGAGCCAACACAGCATGCAGCACCAGGGTTCAAATGTGGGTCCTTGTATTTGGCAAGCAAGCGCTTAGACCAAAGAGCTATCTCCCCAGCCCACCAACATATTTTTTTTTTTTTTTTGGTTAGGATATTTGGACCAGGGATCATACTTATCACAGAAAATCAAAATTCTCTCCAGACTATAGTCTATCTTAAATCAGGCATTATTCAGGAAAAGATCATGAATCACAACCACATTAGCATAGTTCTAGAATAAATACTATAAATGAAACATTAACTCCATGGCCCACTATCTACACAAAGCAAAGAAGATCCAATTCTGCGCTAATACACCACTTAACTGGCTTCAGTCAATGCACAGTACACAAATTACAGTAATGAATTCAAGGCACATCAGGCAATTTCTTCTCTATATAGGCAGAGAGAGAAACGAGAAAGAAGTATGTAAAATTAATGATTAACACATTAAGCACTGGGGCTTGAACTGACTCTGATCATCATAGCTATTTAAATATTAGAACTAAACTATTCTAAATTCAATAATCTACAAGGTTAATGTCTGATATTTTATCTATAGCAATGCCTTAATCTTGTCTATCAGAGTTTCATCTATGCCTTACAACATAATGGGGACAAATTTCTCCAGTGTTAAGCATCTATTAAAACACCAGCTTAAATATTTAAAACTAATTGCTCAATTTTGGTTTGGCCATCTTAACAGAACAATAACACATCTACTTGCCTTGATAGTGCAATGCAAGAAAAAATGGTTCAGCAATAGCAATCACATATTCCCCTTTTCCAAAGTGCATTTTATGAATTATTTTATTATTTTTTTTCCTTTACAGACTTGAGGAATTCAGTGTCCCCAGGAAATAATGGCTTTAGTCCATAACCACACAACTGCAAGGCTTACACAAAAGCACAACTTTTCTTGCTGTCAATCCCCTCCATCAATACCATTAAACCCCAAAATTATAAAAGAAATATCATTTTCTTGGGTTAAACTGTACATTTCTAGACATTGGCTGGTGTAAATGTTCAATTCATAGCATTTTAACCACTATGGAGAAGGCTTTCTTTCTAATGAAAGATTATTTTATTTTTAAAAAATATTTTACTGCTCAAAATAAAAACAGTAGAAGGAAAATTATTCATTTCCCAATTCATCATCATGTTGGTTTGTGACTTTCAGAAGGCCAATTCAAGAAAGAAATTTATTATAGCTCAAACTGGGTAGAAGATACATTTATGGAACTTAATTAGAAGAAAAATATGATGAGAGCTAAAAATGTCAGATCGAAATGAATTCTGTATTCAAACATACACACGGAGGCAACACGAATCCTTGAAGCTCCTGAGTATGATGTATGTTGGCTCACGGCTCTCCTGGCAGGCACACGCACACTTGACTAGGTGACAAATTACCCTCTTTAAGTGAAGATAGCTAATATCATTGATGTCTTTACAAAGTTTCAAAGATAAGTCTCCAAAATGACTTTTATGAGGGGAGCAATTTGTAGAAGTTAAGGAATACACACATATTTTAAAGAGCAAAACTGGTGGCCTGTCAGTTTGTACTTCTTAACTTTCGTCATTCCTTCTGCTAAGACCTCCTCTCCAACAGAGCAACTTCCAGTTCTATTCCACATGAACAGATCCCTTGCCTTCCTATGTAATAGTCTTCCCCTTTCTAAAGGTATTCATACCAGATCACCAGTGGAGGCAGAAGACCACAGGTGGAGGAGACTACATATGCTGCATCGCCCTAAACATACACATATTCTACAAAATTAAATTTATACATTAGACATAAGAGGTCAAAAAATGTAAGCAAGGCTAAAGTAGAACAACTGTAACGCCTTTTCTGCTTGAATGTTCCACTCACAAATCTACCGCTATTGCTATATGAACTGAGCATGGTACATTAGAGCTATAATCTTTGAAGTGTGGGATGTGACAGGAAAACTGAAAAAATTGCTTTCTTCACAATTACACAGACTGAAGTTTTATTCTTACTCTCCATTTGAGCAGCTGTGTGTTTTGGCAATTGTTTTCTCATTAAGTATAGCCTTGTCACCTCTGCACTGGAAGCACTGAATGGCTTCTCAGCACACTCAGCTTGCCAGTGTCATTTGGGGACCTGTGCTATAGAAAATGAAGGTTATGTGAATGTAAATACAAGCTGTTGAGGCAGTGCAAGTCAGTCTGGTAACTGAAAGGCTACCTAGTGACTTATCAATCAGGAAGCATATAAAGTTGTGAGTGAGAATATAGCAAATATATTAAAAAGATTATAGTTAAAAACATATTGCCATTAACCTCCTCAAAATACTCCCACTAGATTTGGACATAGATAGCAGGTCACTGCTGCTACTCTCTGAAGTAGTTCTCAAAGTTCTTTCATGTCTTTAGTTGTGTTACTGTGGCTGCCTCAGTGACCCAACTTGATTCAAATCATTTTCCTTTGATGGTCATTTTGACTTCGGGGAGAAGCTACAGATCGTGAAGGGTGAAATCCGGTAAATAGGCTGAATGAGGCCACGGAGCGATGCTTACAGAAGCCACTATTTGCTTGGATGGCACTCTGATGGGATTTAGGGCCACCCCTTGTAAAGACGCTCAGAAGACTTCCGGAGTTGCTTTAGAAAATGGCAAGAATGATGTAATAAATATGTTTGAAGACCTGGGACATCTTGAGTGAGATTAATGACAATGTATCTTGCGTATTTTAATGTGTATATTTTAATGTGTATACCACCTATATTTGGTCATTCTTGTACAGTATGGTTATACTGGGAAAGGGATGATTCATATCAGGCATCTTGGAGTAGGACAGCATTTGATTTTGTTACACTTCTCAATAGAATTGGATTAAAATTTATAGGTCATCTATTTCTGGAATTTTCCACTTAATATTTTCAAATCACAGTAGATCAAGGATAACTAAAATCACAGAAAGCAAAAATATTCTATGAGTATACACATAAACATTTATATCATGTATAAATTCTGATAATTCTACATTTCATTCAGACATTGTATTTTATTATTTAAACAATAAATATTTTAGTTAATCCATGAAATGGTCATTAAGGGAATATAAACATTTTCAGCATTCACAACAAGGAATGTAATCATTTTATAACAATAAATGAATAACCAGTTCTTTTTCTACTTATTCAATAGATAAGTACATGAGAAATTACTAGGCCACAGCGATAAATACCTCCAATCCATAAGTACAAATTCCTGCTCTGATTACTCATGGCACATGACCAAAACAGGAAACAGAGATAAACAGGCTTGAGCCAAAAGCATTTCTACAAATGCAGAAGTCCAGCATTATTACCAGCTCCTTAGGGAGGCACTGTTGTCTGAAGTTACTACCATCATCCATTAATGACAATGACTAAAAAACTGATGTGCCACAATCTGTACTAAGCACTTGGTCTTAATGAGTTAAGTAAAAAGTTAGAACAACAGGGTTTTAAGTCTATATTAGCAGTGCTAACACCAGATGACGTGTAGTAGCTCTTCAGTAAATGCTTCTCAGATATATGACTGAGTTATTGATTTTGTCACAATTAGTGTTGCTTTAATGCCCAGGTGAACAGGGGTCCAGAGATTATGTCGATTTTTGAAGTTCACATTCTGTAATAGATAGAAACTGACTGTGAGTCCAAAATAATCTGACTTTGAGGTTCAGGATAGTTACTTCTATATAATATGAATTTTTAAATTTTTTTCTTTATAATTGTATTATAAATGTTAGTAAAGAGTTTTCTTTTCTTTTCTTTTTTTTTTTTTTTTTTTGTCTTTTTGAGACAGGGTCTCACTATGCAATTCAAGCTGGCCTTAAGCTTACTTTGTAGGTCAGGCTGCTCTCGAACTCACAACAATCCTCCTGCCTCAGCCTCCCCAGTGCTGGGATTACAGGCATGCACCACCACGCCCGGCTACAGTAAAGAGTTTTCATATAATTATTTTCATTTCTAGTAAATGCTTAGGTCATTGAATCATTATTAAACATTATTATTACATTAGGGCTTAGTAACAACAGGTATAATAGTCTTAAAGAAACTAGAAGATCCTTTTGTCTACAACTAAGAAGCTTTGAGGCTTTGGGAGAACCCAGTGGGTAGCAGTGTTCCTACAGACCTTTACACAGACTTCTGGATGGATGGACTACATGTTGTACTTAAGATATTTAATTTCTTTTCTTGTTCTAATAGTGTAAGCCTTGTATTCGTACATTAAATTGTGAGAGATCATTGACATTTTATTTAACTGTTTTCATAGAAGTCAATAAAGGAAAAATGTACAATAATATTTATTTATTTATTTTTGCAGAACTGGGGATTGAACTCAGGCCCTTGCGCTTGTCAGGGAAGCATTTATTCCACTGACCCATCTCCCTGGCCCCTTACAATAATATTTAATAAGCATCAATCTTATAGGCTACTAATTTCCTGAAAAATCTCTCCAATATTCTCAGGCCTCATTTTTGGCTTTCTGAACATACTATCTGAATTAGTTTTTGAAAAAGTTTAAGAACATAAGTAATAAATATTACTGTATACTAGTCAGTTTCTAATCCCAAAACTGC
>PVKA01020625.1:0-28367 GCA_004027165.1 Ctenomys sociabilis
CACACCCAACCACTTAGGGATAGGGAGACTAGAGCTTTTACATGGTGTTCTCCTCACAAAATAAATTTAAGGAAAAAACAGTGACTTTCTCTAATCCTCCTGGTCATCCCTGTAGGTACACAGGGCATTTACAACTGGGGAACCTGACACTGTATTCTAGAGGACACCGGACTCCCCAGTCACCTGGGCAGGACCCCAGCCTGGCTCCCCAGCTCCTGGGAAAGAAGCAAACAAAGCAGCTCACTGAGTAGGTGCCCTGTACCGCCAAGCCATTCCAACTGCATATGTGACTTAAACAAAAAAACAGGAGAAGAGCAAGCTATTTGTGTTTTCAATGCAACAAAGGACAGCTTTGTCTTCTGCTAAGCCCTGGAGATCATTTCCGTACTGGCGGGGCTGTGCCACAGAGCCACTGTCCCCTGACTGAATAAGTATGCTTCTTTTATTTTGGTAGTGAGAACATGAGCCCTCACTTAGGACCTAGGTTCTGGGTTCTCCTGGGGTCACCTGAAAGTCAGAAGCAAAATATAAAATACCAGTGTATCACTCAGAGAAGAAGGTATGTAAGGTTAGAATCTTTTAATTAAAATGAGGTAAAAATTCTAATTACTCTACAAGTATCTCCAGAATGACATCACTTCTGAATGACTTATCAAGTCTTATTATAACCTGACCCACTGGGAACATAGGCTTCACCTTGTTAACCAGAAAAAAACAGTACACTTTTTCCAGGAACATTAACTCCTTTTTTCAGCCATAAAGTGGCATTTAGTGGGTTTGCTTATTAGTCTCTAAGCTGCTTAATGGCCTAGAAGAGATTAACCAACTTCTGAAAAGCAATCCATCATGAGTGACAATGGCTCACTCAGGCTTCCCACAGCACAGGACACGTCTCTTTAATTACACCAAAATGCACACCACACACAAACACATGCTGCTCTCCCATGCATCTGAGTTTCATAGGAACTGGGTGTGCGGTGGTAGCAAATCCTAAACAATACCTCAGAAGCAAAAGGGTTAGCCGTACCACACTGGGGCAGCAATATTCCTACCATCCCCAATTTCCATGCCACTACAAAACATAAACCAGTTGGATGAGTCAACTCTACTAAACCAACCAGTGAGCTCACAGGACCCCTTCCTTTTTCCTGTGACAGCCACGAGGAGGTGTGGCCTGACGGACAGCTGTCTATCCCTCCAGGTGACCTCCCCAACATGGACCTACCCCAACTTGCACAGGTAAGTAGCCCCAGAGTCTTACCCTATCCTGGGGGTTACTTCAGAGGGAGGGAGCCAGGCCCCCAAGGAGCTGCAGCTCACCTGCCAACTGTCTTGTCACCTGCCCCCCCAGGCCTCTCCAGACACTGTTGCTGCCTGTGCAGCAGCTAGAAAACTGAGCATGACAAAGCAAAGATCAGAGGTGGACTGGCCCCATAGCTGCTGCAGCCTGCATTCCCAAACCCCAGTGGACCAAGACCACCACAGCCTGCTTTCCTAACAACTGCAGGAAAGCAGCACAGTGCCACTTCCACCTAGCTGTTTTTACACAAAGGCACAGCTGTCGACTGAACCAGCTGCTCTTTCCTAAACTGGGCAAAACTGTCACCATGACAGCTGCAGTTATCTTAAGACACTCTGCTGCAACTCTATGAGACAGCCTTGGCTGGAGCCAGCTTGAAACATGGACTACCCAGATCACTCCCACACTGCCCTGATCCTGCCTCCCTCTGTCATTCCAATTGAAGTTCTCAAAAGGACCCATTAGATGTACACTGTTGCACCAGCCAACCTGCTTCTGCGCTACAGAAGCAACTGGTCCTCACACTCCTCCGGGCAATCAAGGAAGACTTCCTGCTGCCCCCCCCCACCCCATCCCCATGCTGCTGGATAAATCCCAGTAAAATCCCACTTGGAAAATCTGCCTTGGGTGGTGTTGTAAACCAACTCGTGATTCTTATTTCAGGTACTATGCACAGAGCAAGTTGCATTAAAAGAAGTTGGGACACTGGGCACAGTGGCGCACACCTGTAATCCCAGTATTTGGGACGCTGAGGCAGGAAGACTAACACAAGTTCTGGGTCAGCATAAGCTCCACTATCAGACTATGACTCCAAAAGAAAAAACAAAAAAAGAGTTTGTAGTTCTAGGGCGACAGGGACTGGCAGCAGAACTCAATGAATGGCAGTGACCACAAATGGTGGCACCTGGCAGTAACCATTGGCAAGCAGCAGTGACTGGGGACAGTAACCAGCAGAGAGCCTCCGAGGGGCAGCAGAAGCTACTGGACAGCCCAAAGCCTCTGCAGCTGAGAAGTTGCCAGGCGCAGCTAGAAGCTGCTAAGAGCTGTAGCCCTGTGGGCCAGCAGCCACTCACACCCAAAGCTGAAGGACTAACAGCGAGGGAGCTGCATTTTGCCCATCAATGATTTCCATCTGTACGGAGTAAGAGAACCCTCTGCTGCTTGGTGACAGGAGAAGCAGACCAGCAAAGGCATCTGAGGCGACAACACAACTTGCGTGTATATTCACTCGCACGCCTGAAGCCAGAGGATCACAGCAGTCTGCATCACTGCCAGGCAACGTCTGGGCTGCTCTTTCAAGCACCTGCCCCATCATCCACACTGCCTCTGCTCCCCAGCCCACAGGACCTCCAGATCTCAGTCACTCTCCAGACCTCCACGGACGTATCGCTTTCCACCTGGGATCACAGTTACATATAAAACGTAGCTTCTCTGTCCAGCTAAGCTGCCCGAAGCTTAGCTCCACATGTTCACACCCATGGAATTCATGATACATAGGCATTAATTTCACCTCCTGATCCCCTAAGTTCCAGCTCAAGACTCGGGCTCTCCCTGACATCCCAGACCAGGGCAGCAGCCCCCAGGGGTACACACTGTGGGCAGCCCCTCCCACGTGCAACCAGGGTTTGCCTGTGTGACCAATGGAATAAAATAGCTCTTGGCCCTCTGTCTTAGATCCCAGACCCAAGAGAGGCCACAGACGTGGCCATAAAAAGCAGGCATGAAGCAAGTGACAGACACCTCCCACTAGTGAGCATGCAGGGGTGGGGGACTCAAAGCTGTGTCCTTCAGCCCTGCTGAGCCTTGGGACGGCTGAGACCTAGCCATGGCTACTCTGCAAACTCAAAGAAGATGCTGCATCTGAGTCACTCCCTTAGCCAACCCTGAGCAGCGCAAAACACATGAATACCTGGGATCTCTTAAGCTGGTAAATTTGGGGGGTCATACATTATACAGCAATAGACACCAAGACTCTCCATGCCACCTCTGTCTGGGACATTCCTCCCTAGTCCTACCTAGCACAAGTCTCAACACAGAAATCCAAGGAAAGGGACTTATGTTTTATGGAAATGCATCAGGATCTCACTTTCTGGTTACTTGCTCTTTCTTCTAACCACAAATGGCTGGCTCAGTCATGAGATGTTTCCTGCCTTGTGCTGCAGTTATCCTACACTCTGCCCTGGAGCACAGGTCATCTGTCTTCTCACTGATAGCAGTCTGGCCTCGTCATATAGAGATTCTGCCCAACCTCACTGCTGTGGACAGGAAAACCCAGGAAGTGGTAGTGATGGACCTTAAATTAAGCCTGTGATGGTTCCTGGCAATAGAGCGTCGATTAGCTGTAAAGGGAACTTCTCTAACCAGAGGACACATTTGTAAAATGAGATGGATTCAGGAAGAGAGAAAAGTATAGCTGATGGTCGGCTGTAGGCAGAACTCAACCTTTCCCTGCCTTCCTGACTCCTGTACATTCCCTTGTGGTCCCATCAGGAGAGAGTAGGAGTGGAATAATTTAGTGAAGTGCCACCACTGATACTGTTGTGCCCAGGATCCAGCAAGAGCCAGGGCCTGTGCACACACGTGCAAATGAGGAAGGAAAGGAGTTAGGTCAGCACTGGCCAGGTCGTCTGCAAGGGCCCCAGCAGCTAATAGCTACCCATCATCCAGGCAGGAGTCTCACCCAGCTGGGTTTGCATCTTGACCTCAAGACAACAGATCACAAATGGCCACAGCAGTTGCAGGAGAGGAGAGTTGGGCAGAGAACCCAGTGTCTGTCAACTCATCTACTTCCCCTCCCTTTCTAGAGCCAGGTTTCCACGATGCAGAGATCTAAACTGTCTGCTGTGGACCCAAAGCCTGCTCTATTTGTCCATGTGGCCACAAACCTCTGAGACCTATGCATGACCCCTTGAAGCACATATATTCCCCTCACCAGAACACACTTAGCAGGAATCAGGGTCATTGGGCAGGGAATATTAATGCTAGTGAAACCAGATTGGACCCACCTATTTGAACAAGTTCAGACACCTCCAAATGCTTCTACTTTTCAGCCTGTAATTTAAGGAACCAGTGCTCAAAGCTGGTGACATTGTCAGTGACCTTGTTTTCACATCTTCCAAGGTTGACATCAGGTGGCATTTGGTTAGATGGGTGAATTCCCAATTGTAGTTGCCCTGTATTATTTTGTATTTATTTTCTGGTCTATGTTAGCCCCCTTATTAATAGCAAAAAAATTCACAATTTTAGGACTAAAAAAAACTTAGCAAGAGGCTGGCCATATCATTATTCTGAGCTAATTATCCATATCAGGTATCACACTATATCACCTATCATAGCTAATTTCATATACTAGCATCCCCAGTATATATTCCTTCCTGGGGGCCAGCTGTGGATTCTCTTCTGCCTGTCTTTGGTTCATAAGCTTTATAGTTTAGGACAACTTCAACAGGAAATAATTAAGTCAGGTGTGGTGGCACACACCGATAGTCCCAGCACTTGGGAGCCTGAGGCAAGAAGATTACTGTTAGCTTGAGGCCAGCCTGAACTACAGACTGAAAACCCAACCCCTCCCCCCCCCAAAAAAAATACAACTAATTAATCAATCAAGGATATTTAACATTTCTGGAACTTATCGAGGTTGTGACATAACCCTGCTCAGGACACTAAGAAAGTAGAAATGTTGAAAAAGTTGTTAAATGTTAAAAGCATATTTGTTAAAAGTTTATTATGATTCTATTATATTGTACTGTATCAGGTACCAAGGTAGACAAAAACAAGCAAAAAGCTTTTCAGAAAAATATATTATATATATATATATATATATATACATATAAAACATTACCATCACATTTATAAAATATAAACGTTTTAAATCACTGAAGTTATATTATTGGTTAATCTATAACATGAAATTCATGTAAATGATTCCAATATTTAAATTATACATAGCTAATTTTATTACCAGTTTTTTAAAAATTGAAGTATTACCTAGAGCATTTTTTCTTCTTCAAATAAGGCCAATCTCTGTCAGGAAAGGATATGCGCATTATAATTTTACATATAATACTGTGCTTTCTTTTTCCTAACAGGGTGAGTTTTATAACATCACAATTAGCAAATTTTAGCTGGCAGTTATCAACCAACAAGGCCAAGATTGTGCAATGGGAACAATCCAAACAAAAAATCAACTAAAATAAAACGGTTCTTTCAAAACAACACCCTGAACAGTTCAAAAGATTAGACATACTATAATATGGGAGATCAAAAGGAACTGATCAATACCCACCAGAAGCAAGGGGAGCCCTTCCCGCAGAGGTCAAATGACCTCTTGCTCTTGCTCCTGCTCCTGAAAGGCCTGTCTCTGTCACCAGCTGGGAACGGCAATGCTTCTCCATGGCAACGGCCAGCGCAAGTCCTTCAGATGCCCCCTCTTACATTAAATATTCATTAGTTTCAGGGGGCTTTGCAGGGAAGTCCTCCTGAGGCACTCACAACTCTGAGCCCACTCCCTTCCTCCAGAGACACCTACCTCCATCACTATCACTGAAACCCAGAAGACAGGCCACAACCAATTCATGCAGACAGGCAAGCACTGCCCTATCCCTTTTATATCACCTATTTTTCCTTCCTGCTTTTCTTTTTATGTCGTCATCGTCGTCATCATCATCATCATCATCATCATTATTATTATTCAGTGCCAGGGATCAAACTCAGGGCCAAGAGCATGCTACCCAAGTGCTCCACCAAAGGGCTACTCCACCAGCCGTACATGACTTGTGCCTGCTGCTTGCAGGGCATGCATTATCCATTTGGGACAAAGCTAAGGACTTCTAAAGTTTCTATCCTCTCAGTCCCCTCAGGACCTCGTACTATAGTCATAACAACAACAACAGATCTAGCAAGTACAGAATCTATTTGCTCTCAATGAGCTCCTGTATGGTGGTTGTTTGGAAAGAATTAAAGTTTTAATGATTCCTCTGTGGAATCATTGCTTCTTAATTTGTTTCCACGAAGTGCAAGAGGTTTAAAATAAGCAACTGTAGTAGCCCTGGCTCGGCAGAAGCCCTCCTTCCATACTTGGAAGAAGCCTCGCAAAGCTTGTTATCAGGCACATCCCAAAGCAGAAGCACAGAAGCCAGGGACAGATACAAAAGTTTCCTGATACCAAAAGGACACCTTTGCTTTGCTTTCCTCGGCCTGAGCAGCCACGTGAAAAGCAAAGTCTTTGAGGATGCCCAGAGACACACGGCCACCGTGTTCAAGCCTGGCTCACCACCAGTAGTGAGGCTCTCTGTGAAGACTCTCGGGGCAAGGATCTCTGCGCAGGCTGACATCGCAGAAGGCCAGGCACATGTTGTGTGCGCTGCAACGGAGCTATCAGGGAGCCGCTAAGGCAGGAGGACACCTTCCCCTCCAGGACTTTGCCCAGGACCCACCCTCAGCAGGTGCTCCAGGGACAGGGAGCAATGGCTCCTCCATCCAGGAGCTTCTGATTCTGGGTTCTGGGCCCACCTACCCCTCCCAGCAGTCACCACTCCACAGAAACACCATTAACAACAGGAGGAGCAACCGGGAAGGCCTGACGCAGGTGTCCAATCCTAAGACAGCTGTTCCCCTGCTCAGCAGGACAACTCTACACTGTGCCTTTTGCCTGAGGCAAAAGGAAGGGAAAAAAAAACCTTTGCTACTGGAATTAAACTTAGGTAAAGTAATACCTTTACTATAGGGTAATGTCCTTCCCAATTTGGGGGGGATATGTGTCACAATTTTCGTATTTATAAAAAGTCAGTGTTTTTTTGTTTGTTTGTTTGTTTAATAAGTTAGCAAAAGGTGATACTGAGGTCACTTTATCCTTGATTTTGATTTTACCATTCCAGGGACCAGAAACTCAGAAAGGACAATGGGAAGAGGGAAAAAAAAAAAAAAAAAGCAGCATCAGTGGAAGACTGTAATCCCCACCTTCCTGGTATAAATTACCTGAGTGCAGCCCACCCTAAATCCTGGCCAGCTCCTGATCCCACTGAGGCCCCAGATCAGGCAAAGCCTGGTTCTGAGGAGGAGGCACAAAGCAGCCACACGGCTTCCACACAGGTAGTCTGGGAAGAGTTGAAAAGAGTCTAGCACTGACTTGGTATATATATATATATATATATATATATATATATATATATATATATATATATATATATTGCTATCGCTGAAGGAAATTCTTGTTCAGGGAAAAAAAAAAGGTCAATATCACTGTTTTAGGAATTCTACCAAAACTTTAGAGATTAGCCAGCAACCCAAAGCTCACTGCAGGCTAAACTTTTTAGAGGGTCCAATTGGCACATTTTTATGGTTTTCATAGCAACTCTGACAACCCCGGGAGGAGAATAAAACAAATTTGCCTAGGACTGAGTGCTAACTGCAAAGCATCAGAGAACAAGAGCACCACTACCTAGGAGTCCAAAAATTAAATACAATGCACATGCTCAGCAATGTCCCTGCTCATATCACCCTGGATCAACTTCCTTGCATAAAGGAGCAATGTTCAAGGAGGCATGCATTTGTAATAAAAAAAATACCAGAAAAAAACAAAGTGTCCACTCGCAGACCTTAAGAGAAGGGATGTTTACATGCTGGAATGCTAGCTAGTAATTAAAAAAAAACTAAGGAACCAGGATGCACTGGCACAGAAAGTACTCCCTGACGTGTGATGCAAAGCACAGGAACATGGAGCATGCTAACATCTGCCTTCTTATGGCCCACAAAGGCTGGAGGTAGCACTTGCCTTGCATGCACAAGCCCCAGCCCTGCAAGGAAGAACAGAACAGGCACACGATACACTCAGGTCTATGAAGGTTACCAAATGTGGTCCAGGAGGATCACCATGGCTTGAGAATTTGGTAATAATGCACATTCTCAGGCCCAGCCTCAGGCCTACTGCATCAGGACTCCGTAGTTTAACTATCCCTAATGAACTCTTAAAATGTGAGACTGATACCTGGAGGACAGAGACCAATAACAGAGTCTGAACTGAGGTCCCTGAGTTTTATCCATATCCTTTGGGGTGTGTGTGTGTGTGTGCACATGGGCACACGTGTTGAGACACAAGGTCTTGCTATGAAGTCCACCACGACTTGAACTCACTATATAACCTATGCTAGCCCTTGACTTCATGGCAATCTTCCCACTTCAGTCTCTCCAATGCTAGGATTACTGGCATCCACCACACCTGGCTTGCCTTTAAAAAAAAAGTCTGTTTGTGTATTGCTCTTGTAAGTTAAAAGTTTTTGGAGAGTCTTCAGAAGTTGTCTTGAGGAGGAAAGAAATGGTTAATTAACCAGGCAAGCCTGGCACAGCTCATGCTATGGGAGAATGAGGTTCCTTAGGTGCTGCTAGACAATGGAGTTCACAAAAAACACCTGGGAGGATTTCACTCCAATCTCAAGAGTTCAGCTGGTCTTGCTAGTATCTTCCAGAGTTCATGACAAATGGCCAGCTCTGGTAGGAAGGACAGCCAGCCACCACAAGATGAAAAAGACTGAACAATGCGCATGTTGTCTGGGGAAAGCTGTACTTTCACAATGCTTTGCTTGACTCTTTACCATCACACACTGCAGCAGCCTGTGGGGCTCCCAGCCCCCACTGTTATCCTTACAATCTGCAGGGGCTGCTCAGCAGGGAAGCAAGGCAAAAAGCTAGGAGGACAGGAGCATTCGGAATGGAGAACAAGTCTCAAGGTCACACCACCATCGTCTATGCCTGATAAAGCCTGACCCTGCAGAAGAGTCTAGAAAGAAAACAAAACATGCACACATGCACACACATCCTGGGGCACCTGTGCATGTGTGCTTTTCTCCCATCAACTTAATCATTAGAAATGAAACAGCCTAATACTGCCAATATTTATGAAGATAAAATAAATGCCAAAGTGTAGTCAGAAACTACTTCAAGACTTTATAGAAATCTGTGAATATAAAAATAGGATGGTGTATTATGAAGCTGCAGTTGAAAAATAGCTGTAAGAATCATCTATTCATCTTTAAAGTATTGCTATAAATTGTTTTCCAGATCAAAGATTAAAAGCAGTCTTTCATTAAAATAGCAAACATTTTCCACATCAGACTTTTTTTAAAGAGTCTACTTGATTTGACATTGAAAATGCCCCATATTACCTGGGACACATGGGCTACAACAGTTTTAAAAGCCAACATCTAGAACAACCTAGATATTCTCTCTTAATTTTGCCATTGAAAAACTGAGAAGTTTTGCTCTTTGGAATGAGTGTTCTTCAAATTTCACTTAAGAAAGAAAGCAGAAGGAAAAGCATGTTCTCACTCCTGGTTGTGGAAACTTACTTAGCTGGTCTGGATTCCATCCTCTCGGATACTGAAGCTCCCACTGGACTCACTTTGACACCAGCAAAACCAACACACTGGAAAATTGCAAAGAAACTACTGTGTGCTGTTCACTTTCTACACCATGCTTCCCCACCGCCTAGGAAGAAAATAATAGTTTTTGTTTTTAAACCCAA
The DNA here is from genome assembly GCA_004027165.1 of Ctenomys sociabilis. Taxonomy (NCBI): domain Eukaryota; kingdom Metazoa; phylum Chordata; class Mammalia; order Rodentia; family Ctenomyidae; genus Ctenomys; species Ctenomys sociabilis. Next base: position 9,819 of record PVKA01020625.1, read on the forward strand.
AAGCAAACAGTTCTTTCTTATCACCACTGCATTCAGTCAGTTCTTTGCAGCCTTCAACAAGGCCAAAATTTTAGCAGTATCTTCAGAAGCTTAGCTTTTTCTTTTTTTAACCCAGAGAATGTGAAGCATTCAAATAAAAGAAACAACCAATTGTCCCCCCAAAAAAAGCGATCTGTCACTGGGCTGGGACAACAGAAGCAGAGAAAGAATACTTTTCACTAAAGAGACTTCACAGGAGGCCACTGCGGCAGGCTGAGCTCCAACAGGAGGCCCTGGAAGACCAGACTAAACCTATACAGAGTCAACGGTCTAAGTGTCACGGAATCAAACTGAAACTGTGAGCATGGAGATGTCCACACCACCCAGTTTTTCCTGAAAACATGAGATTTAGGTCTACATGATGCAGCTTAAAAGGAAGCTGCCGATGCTTTAGCTCCTGGGGAGAGAGTGACTCGAGAGTGGCCTGCTCTCAGCCAACCAGCACGGCCCCACTGTCATCTCTCCACCTCACACAGCTCTCTCCTGCATGGTCATTTCCAGGTGGTTCTCAGGCTGTCTCACAGAAGGGAGATTCTCCTGCCAGCAAGGCTAAGCTAAGATCTATCAGTGAACTTGTTGCCTTCTCACAGATGTAAGCCATGGTACACAGCCCTTTAGTAGCACATCCATTCCTACGTGTTAGGTAAAAATCAGTGAAGATAAGCAAAACCCGCGATAGAATGGCCTGTAGGCCAGGATTTGTCAGAGGAAGGCAGGGCACTTCCTGGAAAGCAACTTTCATGCACACCAGAGCCCTGCACTTCAAAAATAGGGTACTGGAGGGCCAGAGAAATGGCTCAGTAGAATAAGAGCTTGCAGGATTTGAGGGCAGATTGCGGAAAAGACATTCCTGAAGAACCAGAAAGGCTGGAGAACGGAAGGCAGACCTGCCCAGGCCTTCCCACACTGCACCCTGGGAGCACTGAGCCTGGGTGTCCCCAACCCAGCAGAGAGAGCCTACAGGAGGAGCCCACAGTACCCGACCAGACTGGGGTGGGCTCTGCAGGCGGCCACGCCGGCCGCACACGTGGCTGCTCCCAGCAGGACGCTCACTGCGTGTCACAGCTAAGATGGAGCCGGGCAAAACGAGCTCTCAAGATCTCTGACACGGAAAAGGGCAGGCACAAGCACGTCTGAGTCCCCTTTGAAGAGAGGAAACCTGATCTCTTGAAGGACTGCCAAGGAAAGCAGCCAGCGTTTCAAGTAAATCCTGTGATTAAGAAGCTGAACACTGGCTCCCGGAGTGTGTGCATGGAGAGCCGAGAAACTCTAGAGAATAGAAACTGAGTCCTCCTCGGCGGCGTCCTTCAGGGCGAGCCTACGTCGCGGTGAGCACGCCTGTCCCTCAACCCACCTGCCTGCTCAAAGAAAGGCGACTCCTGGGCTCGTCAGGACCTACAACAGCATATATAAATAATTATCAATCTGATTTGTATTAAACCTTTTACTATTTTGCTTTCCTGCGTATTTCTCAAAAGTTATGCATCATTTATGGACTTACACAAAAAGATTTAAAAAAAATTCCCTGAAAGCACAGAAAATTGCAATATAGTCCATGCCCAGAAACCAAAGAAAGCTAATGGGGACTACGGTTCCTGTTTTTTTTTTTTTCTTTTTTTTTTTTTTTTTGTCTTTTTGAGACAGGGTCTCACTATGCAGTTCAGGCTGGCCTTAAGCTCACTTTGTAGCTCAGGCTGGTCTCAAACTCACAATAATCCTCCTACCTCAGCCTCCCGAGTGCTGGGATTACAAGCATGCACCACCACGCCCGGCCCTATGGTCCCTGTTAAGAGCATGGCGTAGAGTCATCCTGACTTCCCCTAGAAGGAGCAGAAAGCTAAACTCCTCCTCCAAAGCAAAGACTATTTCCCCAGCTGTAACTTCCTAAAGCAAGCTGGGCCAATTCATAACTGCTAAATTTTCAAAGCAACCTACATGCCCATCAGTAGATGGATAAAGAAAATGTGGTATTTACACACCGTGGAGTACTACTCTGCCATAAAAAGGACAAACTCAAGTTATTTGCAGGAAAATCTTTTTTTGTTTTTGGTGGAACCGGGGATCAAACTCAGGCCCTTGCGCTTGCCAGGGAAGTGCTTATTCAACTGAGCCATCTCCCCAGCCCTTGACACCATAATCTTAAGTGAAGCAAATCAGTTACACAGACCTGAACAGCACATGGAATGATCTGGGTTCAATCCCCAGTACCACATGCCCTGCCAGCCCCAATGCCAGCCACCAAAACTGGGCGTGATGGCCCATGCCTGTAATCCCAGCCCTGCTAAGGCTGACACAGGAAGCTTCCTATGAGTCTGAGCTGCATAGAGAGAGACTGTACCAAATAATTACATAAGTCAAAGATGTTTTAAAAATTTAAAAGTGTCCTTTGATTTAGTATGTTTTATGGGTCTTTTTTATGTTTTTGGCCTAACTGCTAATTGGTATTTATCACTTAATAAGGACTTGTAAAATAAATGGATCTGATACTGACAAAAAAAAAAAAAAAACTTTTTTAAAGCAAAAGGAAAGTGGATGGAAAGGGAAAAAATTGAGAAATAGTGCCCAACAATGAATTCATCATCCTATACCACAAACAAGTATTAATAATTTTTGTAAGTGCATGCAGCAGGCCTGGTGGGCTGGGCAGAACGCTTCCTTCTTAGCACTGCCTACACCTCATCACCTCCTCCCCTCACCGACATAACAAGGACTTTTCTTTCCAAATAGTATTAATTGCCAAGCCTCAGCAATCTTGCTGTCCTGGCCTCTTAACTATTTTATTAATGGTTAACTCAACAATTCCAACTCCAAATTTCTTGTTGGAGACCTGGTAAACTAAATTAAACAGCACTATTTTGGAGAGTTTACATCTGTAACAATTTTATTTAAAATGAGATCTCAGGGCCGGCCAGGTAAGCTGAGCAGACTAAAGCCCCTGCTTAGGCACAGTGTGGGTGTGCGGGCTGAGAGGGCAATTGAGATTGGGCATGGTGGTGCCTATAATCCCAGCGCTTGGGACACTGACAACAGAGAATCACCAGGAATCTGATCTACATAGTGAGATCCTGTAGACCCTGTGCTAAAAACAGGAAAAAAATAAATAAATAAAACTCTCAGTTGGGCATGGTGGTGCTCACCCTTGGAAGGCTGAGGCAGGAGGAGCGCCACAAGTCTGGGGCCAGCCTGAGCTCCAAGTGATCTCAACCTTGAGCCCAGCCTGGGCAACTCAGCGCGTTAGTGAGACCCTGCCTAGAAATGAGGACTGGAGATAGAGCCTCGTCGAGTGAAGACCCTGGGTTTGACTCCTCGTACCCCAAACGCATAACATACAGTCTCCCCATGCCGCTAATTATTTCAGATGGAGTCTGATCATGAGCAGTGCCGTAACCCCCAACACGAAGCCCGCCTCAGCGAACAGCAGTGGAAGTGCATCCGCGGCGGCTAAGGAGAGCGTTGAACACAGGGCCATAAACGCAAGGGTGCCGGGGGCCCAGGAAGCACTTGATCAAAGTCAGCATCTTCATCGCTACATAAGGTTCCATCTTTTCTCCAGGGAAATTCAAGCCAGCTAATAGCTCAACGGATTAAAGTGCCTGCTTAGGCAGACGTTGTGGCTGGGGTTTGATCCCCGGGCCTGCTGTGCCTGCCCTGCCACCTGGGGCACACTGAGATAGCGATGGAGACTGGGCACGGGGGTGCATGCCTATAAGCCCAGCACATGGGAGGCTGTAAACAGGGAGATCACTACGAGCCGACCTGCATAGTGAGATCCTGTAGACCCTGTACTAAATCCAAAAAAAAAAAAAAGGAATAAATTCAAATTCTTCTAAAGATGGCGATTTGACTAACCTTGTCAGGTACAAAAGTTAACATTTCTTGTTATACAGGTCTTGCTTTATCTTGGTCTTAACCATCCAGCAGAAAAATATAAAAATTAAGTATGAAAAGTAAAGCCATATTAATGTGCTGAGTTGTAAAAGGCTCAAGTCAACAACTTCTTGCCAGTCCTACAGATAACCACTACTATTACAGATTACTGGAGTATATTGGAATATTTTGCTGAATTCACGTACCTACAATATTTAAATGGCAATGGAATATCCATCTCTGACAAAACTAAACAAAGAAAAGGGCTACAAATGAAGGACCATTTTGTATCTATATATACAAAATAGGATAGATATACAGCTACTGCCTCTTAATTCAATGAGAGGAAAGATTTGTACTAATAGTGTTTGTGGACAAGATATCATGTCTGCCTCTTGTACCATGAATAACCATTATGAAGACAATATACAATGCATTAATTATTGAAACTGTCCTACTAATCAGTTTTGAAACTGTCTCATTGCTATTTGTTTCTCAATAAAATTAATTACAAAAAAAAAAAAAAAGATGTAGGGTCCATCCAAACCATTAGCACAGCCTCTGGCTTTTCCTGCACCTTTCCCATCCTTTAAAAGGGCCAAGCAGGGGCCGGGGAGATGGCTCAGTAGAATAAGTGCTTCCCTGGCAAGCGCAAGGGCCTGAGTTCAATCCCCCTGGTTCCACAAAATAAATAAATAAATAAATAAATAAATAAATAAATAAATAGATAGATAAATAGATAAATAAATAAATAAAAATATAAAGATAAAAGTGCCAAGCAGAACAACCTCCCCAGGAAGGCCTTAGTAACATTTGTCTTCTGCTTGGTATACAAAATAAAGTCATCAGGGAGCTAATGAGAAGATGGATGCATCTAAAAATATTTTTAAAATGCAAAAGCAATCATAATGACTGGGTGGACAGGCATTTTGCTCAGGAGAAGCTCGAGGTTTGGGGAGTGGGGCTGCAATTGTTTCCTGAAGGTGAAAGATGAAAAGGGAAATGGAGTGGAGAAGAAGAGAAGAAAAAAAAGCTCAGAAAGTGATAGACAGGAGCTCTGGAAAGAGCACACAGACAGAGGAAAACGAGGCAGCAGGCACTGCGACTGGGGCCCCAGGCTTCTGCCCCTGGAGAGAGGCGCAGCCTTACCAACACGTGTGGGTGGGTGAGGGCGGGCTGTCCCCCAGGTGCCACCCTTCAGCTCCAGTGTCTCTAGCAGTCACCACGAATGGCGAGCCAACTAGAGCCACCCACATTCTTGGTGAAACCATGCCCCAGACACAGCCAACAGCAGGCTCCCCTTGGGGAGGATTTTTAAAAATGTAAGTTTGGGAAGGGATTATAACCCTGGAAAAAGAGAAGCTCCTAAATCAAGAGAAATCTGTCATGTCTTTAAAATGTTCATTGAATCCACTGAATCCCTGAAGCAATCAGCAGTAGCAATCCACTTAAAATCCCCAGGAGAAGCAGGCAGGCTCCTCTTCCAATAGTGACCCCAAGAAAACAGCCAGGGCAGACAGATTTCCATGCTGGGGAACCATCACTCTGTAGTGAAAAGCATTTCTCAAAACCTGAGCAAGGTGATTAATGGGCCAGTCCAAACCTGCACAAATCAATCCTATTGCCAAGGTCTCCACAATAAAATCACATTAGTACAACCCCAGTTCTGCCCTTAGAAGCCACTGGTTAAAATTTAAAAATTACTGCAATACTGTAATTTTGCTCAAATGTCACCTCGAGGCACAACTCCTTCTCTGGTGATCAGACCACCCAGGGAAATTATAATACTTTCCCTGGGCAAATATTTAATAAGTACTTACTCTCTGCAAGACTTTTACACATTAAAGTGAATTATTGCTTATAGACTCGGGCTTCTTGAAGGTCAAGCTCTACAATATCACTATTAAAATACATTTGGCATTAAACGCATATTAACCAAAACCACTGCCATATATAGGAAGAGCAAATTCAGCTATTTTCACTCACCTTCTGGGTTGGCTTTCTTCTTTCCTCGCTTTACAAACACACAAATTCGAGACTACTCATCCTTTCCATTCTTAAAGAAAGAGTAAGGGCTAGCGCAGGCAAGCAAATTATCGTCACTTATCCAAATTTCCCTTCAACAACTGCCTGAGGGCTAAGGCTGTAGCTCAAGGGTAGAGCCCTTGCTTGGTAGCACAAGGCCTTGGATTTGATCCCCAGCACCTCAAAAACCAAAGCCAACCAGCCAAAATCCTTTCTGTCTCCAAGGAGCCCCTTCTGGCCGCCTCCCCCTCACCAGTCCTACTGCCAGGCATCCACGCACCTGCACCCCACCCCGATCCAGAGGGGCCTGCCATCAGGGTCTACTGTTTACCTCAACACGCTCGGCATCATCGCGGCCTATGAAAATCTAAGTTTCTTCTCTTAATTCACACATTCCTTTTTCCTGGGCTCAAGGGTCTCACTCCACACCTGCCGCTCTTTTGTTCCACCTTTTCCCTGGGCCATCTCAACAACTTCACAGCCACAAGCAGCACAGGTGCTAAGTTCTCCCAGACCCCAATATTCTGCACAACCTGCTCTCTGAGAGCCAGGTTTCACTGCTGACTTGAATTCTCCACATGGATATCCCATGAAGATTTGGTGATCTTAAAACCCAAACACACATTTATAACTCTCTTCCCACCCAAAGGTGATGTCCAATTACCCTTTCCTTAAATATAGGCTGCTTCAGTGACACAGTTCTAGCTACTGGTGTGAGACAGAATTGACAACACGTGAGTGACTTCCGAGGCCAGTCCATAAAAAGCCACGGCGCTTGCACCTGCCTCTCTCAAGGTTCCCTCCTGAGAAGCTCTAAGGTGACACAACAGGGATTGAGGCAATCCGGGGTTCTGCAAGACAGACCAGGCCCCCAGAAGCAGGTGTCCAAGGAACCCAGCTATCTGAGCCTTAATTCTGAGCCCTCAGGTGAGGGAGGGAGGCTCTAGACGAACCAGACTCCCATCCTCCCCCTGAGACTGAGCACAGCACATGGTAGCTGACCCCAGCATCGCTGCCCAGCTCAGACCTGTTGTTAAACTATGCTCGGGGCTGACAGACTTCAAACATGAAGTACCCTCTAAACAAATCCATTTACCTCTTTTCCCATCACCACAGGCCCCTCAGCACTGGCCTGGACTAGGGACACAGCCTGTGGAGTTGGCCAGCACTTTCTGCTTGACTGCCTGGTGCTGCTTCTAATGCTGAGCTCCCACTCTCTCCCTGGCAAGGCCCTCTCCTCCCCCAGGATCCCTGGAGCCTCAGGTAATTTCTGAGGACTTACATCTGCCTTCATCTCTAGGCCTCTGCACAGGTGGAAGCCTGGGGCTCAAATCCCTTCCCTCTCTTGTCTCTTAGGAAGACACCTACTTGGTCTTTGGTCTTTGGTCTTGGTCAGCTCAGGCCATGGTAACAAATCAGGTGCAGCTTAACCAACAGACCCCACAGCATGACCAGGTGTGAGACACGGAGCCCAGAGGAGTTCTTTCTGGCTCACAGTCTGCTGGATCCAAGGCAAACAGGGCAGTCACCTAAGGCATAGGCTCTGCCCTCAGAACCTCCATCACCTCCCAAATGGATCACCTCCAAATATCACTGTGACACTGGGGACTAGGAATTCAACATTCAGATTTGGTGTGGGGACATAAGCACTCAGTTCATGGCAGCCTTCATTCAAGCTCCAAGATCACCTACTTTGGGCAGTTTTCTGGCCAGAGTCACTCTCTCCCTCCTTCGTGAGGCTGGGTAGCTTCCTTACCGTGGACTACCTTTCCGTGTTTTTCCAGCCTGGCCAGTGAGTCTCTTGTCTCTAAATAAATAAAATGTTTGATCTGTACCAGGAGCCACCAAGCTGGCCCTGTCTAGAAATATCCTAGCATTAGGCTTCGAATCGGAACATACTGAGTGCCAGCACTGCTCCCATTTTTACTTACTTTTCACACATATAGGAGGCATTGCTATGTCTCAGAGGGTTATGACTCAGCCAGTGTCCTATACCCAGGAACAGATAAAGCCAGAATTTTTTTTAATTTTTATTCTTTTGGTACAGGGTGTCACTACACAGCTTGGACTCAGTGATCCTCCTGTCTCAGCCTCCCCAGCACTGGGATTACAGGCATGCAACACCATGACCGGTTTTAGGGACAGCACAGGCCCCTCCCCCTCAGGGTTCTGGGGCCAGCATGGCATGCGGTACCAGGGATCAAACTCAGGACCTTGCACTTGCCAGGCCCAGCCGGGACTTCACACTCAGCATTCACTGCCATAAACATGTGCACATAGCTCTGATGCTCAAGGGCAGACACACCAGCCACATGCTTCCTGGGCTACTGCCTTCCGTGGTCCTGACCACACCCTCGCCATCCTTGCACAATTCTTGGGAAAGGAACAAGGAGACTGCATAGGATTGTAGGTGGTTACTATGAGGCTAAGGATCAGAAGCCCAGATCCACCTGTAGCCCTGGAGAGATTTTATTCTACCCTTCCTGGATTGTTCTCATCTGTAATGAACCGGGTCCCAGAGTTTCTTAAGATAATTTTCAAAAATGAGCCATAGACAGCACCTATGCTGACACAAGGGAATATGCTGCCGCTGCTAATACTGCAGCATTAGTAAAAGAAACTGTAAAACCCCAGCTAGAAAACAAGCAACTGTAGCAGGGCTGAAGCTTTGTCTCTTCAGATTCCAATTCTGTTACACCTAGTCCAAAGGAAAACATTTCTAAAAGCATGAAATATTCCTAATCTTCTAAACCAGTCAGAAAACAGAAGTCCGCCTTTGAGCCCAGTTACTCCACTAGAAGCAAAAGATCTGAAGCAAAGTTTTACATAGTTCTCCAGACCCTGTGAAGCAAGTCTGGGGGTACTACAATCATTTCCGTTATCTCCCCACGGGTCAAATGAAAAGCGTCAGTCCAGCTTCTAGCACACTCAAAAATGGGAGGAGGTAATAGGGAGAAAATTTAGCAAGAGCTCCAAGGAGCACATAGCCCCGCAGCATGGGGATGATTCAGGGGTCTCCCCTCCTACCCCATGTACAGTATCCCTTTCCATGATGCCAGCTGCCCAGGGTCAACCACAGATGGATAAAACTATTCAATGTTAAGTTATGCACATACACAACCTATGCATCTGAAACCTAACACTGTACATCATCATTGTCTTATTTACTATGGTTGTACCACTTACTGTGCCTAATGTATAAATTAAGCAGCACCACCAGTGTGAACATAGAACACAATACAGTATACGCAGGGTTCAGCACACTCCCCAGTTTCAGACATCCTCTTGGGGGTCTCAGCACACATGCCCCATGGATACTGTAGAGCGACATACTCCATGCATGGAAACAGAGAGCTGGTCACGCCTGGGCTGAATGTAAAATGCCTGCATTCTTTGCTTTACGGACAGCATGGTTGTCCTGGTTTATGAGTAACACACACTTTTTACTATTGTCCACCTATCTATCTCCTGCTGTTCTCAACTGCATTCAAAGGAACTACTCTTACGATGTGGTGACACCATCATGTACCATGAGCTCATGACACTTCACAAGCAAATAACTAACCCGGGAATTTATTGAGAGGCTGTAAAAAATTAAAAATGCAGCCAACACACTTGTTTCCTATGCATCTGCACATATTCTTACTTTCAGAGTTTAGAAGTAAAATACCAATTTCTCTCCTATCTACAGACCAGATTTTTAGTAGTTATATATAAAACTATAAGCACATTTGGAATGCATATTCCTGTCTCCCTGCCAAGTCATTTTATTTCCCTAATTCTCTGCCTTTTCTACGTGCTCCCATCTGACTCTAAAAATGCTAGATGGCATTCCAATTAATTGTGTGTGACACAACAAATATTCAGGACCTGCTATGTACACTTTTGAACTGAATGCCAGGAAAACATCTGAGTGTCATTTTATTTGTAGCCAAATATAGATCCTATCAGATTGGACACACCATACCTTTGTTCCTCCTGCCTGGACCATAAGCTCCCTTTCCATGCAACATCTCCATGAGCCCAAGAACATAATGAGTGATCTCTGATCCCACTGAGATCCCGGTCCCAAGCTTTATCAAGGTCATATTTTATTTCATTTTTGAAGCTGACATTTACACATGCACAGCTGTGACACAAAACACACCACATTTACAAACTAAAGTATGCAAATCAATAGCCGGTCTGAAACCACTATTTTTAGTATGAATTACCAAAGCTGCCTCAAAGGAGAAGACAAAGACACAGAGAAAGAAGTACTGAAGGCCACTCAGAGCCGTGCAAAGACCCAAAAATGTCACCTTGAAAACGTCTACTGCTCTTACAAATTTGATGACAATACATAATGTAACAATTGCTAATTTCCTATTCTTGTTTTGAAATTCTGTACCATTTGTATTGTTTTATGTTACTTTGTCTTTGTTCTTATTTTTTGTTTTTCCTCCTTAAAATAAAATAAAAAAGAAACCTTAAGAACTACTTCATTAAGGCTTGCCAAATAGCTCAGCGGATTAAAGTGCCTACAAGCAGGTGCAGGAGCCTGCCGTGCCAGCCCTGCCCACAGGGGCACGCTGAGAAAGCAACAGAGACTGGGCGTGGTGGTGCAAGCCTATAATTCCAGCTCTTGGGAGTCTGTAAACAGGTGGATCACTACAAGTCCAGTCTAGTAGCGAGACCCTGAACACCCTGTAGACCCATCCCTAAAATACAAAAATGAAAAGTACTCCATTTAAAAAATTGCTCTTAATACTCTTATTTTGTTAGCGAAAACAATATTAAAGAGTCCACCATAACCAATATAGTGAGAAACACAAATACAAAAGTTAAGTACAGCAGGGAGAAGGAGAGGGTAGAGGCATGCTCCTATTTGTAAAAGGTAGAGAACTTCAAGAAAGAAATACAAAAGCTAAAAACGTCTATACCTCTCTAGGAAGTTTTTTTTTTTTTTTTTTTTTTTAATCATTTATGTATTTCTTTGGCACAGGGTCTTGCTACTCAGCTTGGACTCCTAGTGATCCTCCTGTTTTCAGCCTCCCTAGCACTGGGATTACAGGCTTGCGCCACCATGCCCAGACTTGGTGACTGGCTCAGTGCAACCAAGGGGAGGGACAGCACAGCATGTGGTGAAGGGATCAAACCTGGGTCCGTGCGCTTGTCAGGGGGGTGCTTAAACCACCACACTATCTCCCAAGCCCTACGAAGCAATTTTAAAACACAAACAGAAGGCATTTCTCGACCATAAGCTTCACAATACTGTTTTCTAAAGACAGTGACACCTGCAAAGAAAAACAATCAAGACTAAAAAAGGCAACCTATGAAATAGTACAAAATAGTTCCAAACCATACATCCAATAAAGGTTTACTATCCAGAGTATATAAAAAAATCCTCACAGCTCAAAACAACAAAAAAATCTCATCAGGGACATTGACAAAAAGTTTAAATAGATATTACCGGGGTAATAGCCAATGGCCAAAAACTAGATGAAGAGACATTCAAATGTCACTATACAATACCACCTTGCAACTATTAGAATGGTCGTTATCCCCTCCCATGAGGGAAGAATGAGGAAGACATTGCTGGGAAGACGTGGAAAGACTGCAACCCCTGTGCACTATTAGTGGAATTATAGTGTACACTGGTAGAACCATTTGAGAATACAGAGATTCCTCCAAAACCTGAAATTAAAACAGCCATACACAGTAATCTGGCAATCCCACTTCTAGATACACACATCTACCTACGAATGGAAAGCCAACCTAAAGACAGATTGGCATACCCACGTTCACCTGAGCATTACTCAACACTATCAAGAGGTAGATGCCATGCACAGTCCACTGGTAGGTGAATGAAAAAGTGCCCTGTGCTCAAAGATGCAAAGAAGAGAAGTCCATACACATTCAGATGAGCACACAGCACCATCATACAGGACCCAAGCTGGGGCTCCCCCAACCACAGCCTCCCCTTCCATGGTGTTAGCTACCCAGGGTCAACCACAGTTGAACACACAGGTTGCAGAAAATGTGACAGGGACCAGCGGGACAGCTCAGCGGACTAAAGCACCTGCTTAGGCAAGCTTAGGCAAGCACAAGGACTGAAGTTCAATCCACAGCCCCACATGCTGCACTAGCCCCACCCCTAGGGTGGGCTGAGGCAGCCACAGAGTTTTAGCATAATGGGGTACATCTGTAATCCCAGCATTGGGGAGGCTGAAAGCAGATGGATCATGAAGAGTCGGAGCTGCATAGTGAGACCTTGTAACAACCAAACACACCAAAAAAAAAAGAAAGAAAATGTGTCACACACATACCATGGAACAGTATTCATCCCTCCCCCAACCCTGTCATGTGATACAACATGAGAACATCAAGGACATCATACCAGGTGACATTTGTTAGTCACAAAGACAAGATTCCTTTCCTATGAAGTCAAATGGTCAAACTCAAACAGTGGCTGCCAGAGACAGCTACTATACTGTACACTTAAAAATTATGACGAGCCAAACATAATGGTACACCCCCATAATCCTAGCATTCAGAAAGCTGAGGCAGGAGGATTACTGCAAATTTGGGGCCACCCTGGGCTACATAAGGAGTTCAAGACTAACCTCACCTACACAGTGAGACCTTGTCTCAAACAAAAAAGAAACACTATTATTTCTTATGATATAAAAAAATAACTAAAATGGAATGTGATCCATAGTGCAGAGAAATATTTCAATAACAATTCAAGTGGTGGAAGGGTGAAATCATCAAAAATTATGGTTTGGAAAATGACACTGTTTAATGGCATGGTAAAAAATTTATTAGCTAAATATATTAGTCATTTCCTCCTTGCTAGGGAAAAAAAAAACCTGACATACACACAGCTTAAAGGAAGAAACACTTCCTTTGGTTCACAGCATCACAGACTCCAGTCTCTGGTCAGCTGGCTCTTTTTTTTTCTAGTCTAAGGGAAGGCAGAAGCTCCACAGCATAAGGGCAGGGTGGAGAAAAGCTGCTCACCTCAGGCCAGCTGGGAATCAATAGCAAAAGCCCCACCCCCACCCCCACCCCCGAGGAGAAGCCAAGGACCAGAGAGCCCCAGGTCATGTCCCTGTGCCCCACTAAGGACCAGAGAGCAAGTCCCCATGCCCTACTCTCTCCCTCTATCCATGCCTCCTCTTTCCATCACCCCCAATAATGCCCTCCACCATCTCATCAATGGATTAATTTAGGGATGAAATTAGAGTCCTGTGCTCTGCACATTTCTAGAAACACACACATAGGCATAGGCGCTGCATTACTAATTTCCTAAGCATGTCTCCATGCCATGAAACTGAGCTGACAATCAAGGTTACGCATCATGGTGTACCTGACAGGAGGCTGCATTTCCTCACAGGAAATGCCCAGAGGCAGGACATGGACCAAGTGATAAGCTGGATACAACAGGACACTCCTGACCCTTCCAGCATGCACTGAGAAGAATGCAGCAGACCCAGAGCCATCCTTGTAGCCTATACCAACAGGTACTGCAGACCTATGACAGGGACGTAGTCCTGGGAGACCAGACCATGCCCCAGAGCCCCATTTCTACTATACCACAATGCAATACAGCTTGCCACCTCCAACGGTAGCCCTCATGGTCACTGTAATATCTGTGAACAGGCTATCGTTTTATCAGAGCCTCTCTGAGCCACAGGTAAATCCAGGATTGGACAAAAAGAATCTGCCTATGCAGTCAAAAGAATTGATCTTGTGCAAACAAGAAAAACTTGGACAACTTAAGCTAGCTGGCAGACATGAAAACCATATCCTTATTGACACATTCTACCCTGTAATTATTACAAATGCAAAAGAGTACAGAACCGCACGTGATGATCAAAGTAGTTGTTATACATTTGAGTATAACATGCACGCAAGAGTGGACAGAAGGGCCAAAGAGATAGCTCAGTAGAATAAGCGCTTGCCTGGCAAGTGCAAGGTCCTGAGTTCGATTCCCGGTATCACAAAAAAATAAAAATAAAAAGAGTGGACGGAAGTGCAGTCCTGGACACAAGTCAGGTACTGCCAGTCGGTGATGGCACAAGACTCAGTGCCAGTTAAGCATTCTTGGTCCTCACTGAAGTCTGAGCACCATGCTGCAGCCACAGGAGGCCGAAATACACAGGAAGTCGCAACACAAAGAAGTTTATATTATTATTTTTCATAAGTAACATAAAGGATGGCGTCTGGGTTCCAGTTAGTGCCACTTTCTCTTTCTAGCATTTATCACAGTGCGTATATGTGTTCACGTCTAGAAGAATCAGTTTCAGGGGAAAGCAACCCATACCATGCCCCTGGCTCTCTGTGGTAAAGATTCGCCATTCCAGAGATGAACTCTGAGTCACAAAACAATCGAGCCTCACCTCCTCCCAGCTGTTTGTCCTAAGACATATGAGACGGGGGGGTATAAGAGCAGCTGTCGCGGAGACTACCCCAGGCCACCACACTGAAGACCCTCCAGGAAAAGACTCCTGATCAAAGGATCTCTCACCTGCTCCCCACGGGCCTCCAACTCAATTCTCCACATGCAAGTGCTGAGCTGTCAGAACCCTGCAGCGGACGCTCAAATTCCCATCACCACCACCCAGAAGTGCCTCTCACAGTGGTCTCGTGCTGTCCAACAGCTTCCCCTCGGTCCCCAAATTCTCCTAAGTAATGAACCCAAAACAAAGACAAAAGGGCGAGGGCCATAACTGAGAAACACCCACCTCTTTTAGCTACAACAGCCAAACCTGTTAGGGTCCGATCGGGGGAGATGGCAGTGGTGAAGAGGTTTTGATTGGTTACAACTCACAACAGATTCCCAAGAATTTTTATAGGATAACTGAGATGTAAGCTCTGAAGGATGTGATTTTCCTGGATGGCTTTCCTTCTTTAATTTGGTGAAAAGATCAGGCTCTCAGAAATGGTATCTTAGTTGATAATAACCCAATGAAGTGTCTTAGTTTAGATACACATGTAAAAAAGACTGTTGATATGGCCACATTTGACCTAAAAACTAGACACTCACCTGGCATGGTGGCACACACCTGTAATTCCAGCACTCAGGAAGCTGAGGCCGGAGGTTCACTTTGAGTTGAAGGCCAGTCTGAACTGCATAGTAAGGCTCTGTCTCAAAAAACAAAAACAAAAAAGCCATTGTGGCTTATGAACCTTTCCACACAGGCTTAACAGGAATAGTGAATATTCTCTAGGCAACCTGGCTGCCTGAGGTAGCTGGAATAATCTATTGTTATCACTTTTAGAAATACAATGGAAATTTTGCTTTTCCATGTATCAGTATGTACTTGTCTTTGTAAGTGCAACTGTATAGTTTGTTCTTATTTTTGTTTTAAAATATTTGTATGTATGTGATATCTGAAACCAGGTGAGGTGGCAAACGCACTGGGAGGCTGAGACAGGAGGATCACTACAAGTCTGAACTGTGTAGTGAGACCCTGATTAAATAAATTTAAAGAGAAAGAAAAACAGGTCCATTCTAGGCAGAAGAAAAAAGGGAATAAAAGAATAGGAAATATAAAAATAAAAAAAGCTAACAGCCCATGAGTTGAAATTTTATCTAAACAAGTCGATTTTAATATTCATTTGGAAATAAAATCTGGCAAAAATAGCCAGGAAAACTCAAGAAAAAAAAAAAAATCAGGAAACACTGGCCCTTCATATTTATACTTCGTGAAGCTACAATAGTTTATACAGTTTAATTGCTGACAATGGACATATATATCAAGGGGAAAGGAAAGAACATAGGAATGTCATGTATGACAAGTACATAGTATTTCAAATCAGTAGAGGAAAAATTCATTATGCAATGAATGGTGTTGGGCAAATGAGGCATCAATTATAGGCTGGGGGTGTTAAGAGTTGTACTTCATTTTCTACCAAATAAAATTCCAAATGCATGAAAAATTTAAATGTAAAAAAAAAAAAAAAAAGCCATAGAGGACCAGGTCTGGTGGCACCTGTTATCCTAGTACTTGGGAGGCTGAGGCAGGAGGATTGCTTCAAGTCCAAGGCCAGCTGAGGCTACAAAATGAATTCAAGGTCAGCCTGAACTGCATAGTGAAATCCTGTCTCAAAAAGACAAAAAAAAATAAAAAACAAAGAAAAAGGCTCTAGAAACAAATTCAAGTTAAGAAGAGCTTTTCAAGAAATGATTCAAAAGCTAAAGCCCTACATGAAAAGACCATGGATTAGCACTCCTGGCTGGGGGACTGCTATAAAGTAAATAATAATAATAATAATAGTAGTAATGACAAACTATGAAAATAAACACATTAAAAACTTGTATGGACACAGGGCTTCACTTTATAAAACAAGGAGAAAATGACAGAAAAACTGGCAAAGGTGATGGTTAGACATTTCACAGAAAATGAAATACATATCTTAAACGTATCTTTTAAAAAAAAATAAGCAATCACCTCCATTGAAGAAAAATATAAATATATAAGGGCCAGAGAAATAGCCAGCAGACTAAGTGCCTGCTTAGGCAAGCATGGGGACTGGGGTTCGATCCCTGGTACCGCATGCTGTGCAGGTCCCACCCCAGGGCACATAGAACTGGTGAGTTCTGGCATGGTGGCGCATGGGTGTAATCCTACTGCTGAGGAGGATCAGGATGAGTCTGAGCTGTGGAGTGAGACTCTGTACCAAATAGAAAGAGAGAGACAGGCAGGCAGGCAGACAACGCACACACAGTAAGAAGCTACTTGTGCAGAACGAGCTGTGGCAGTGTGTGACGCTGGCCACACGGAGTGACAAGCAGGCTGGGATGTGTGACTGGCAGTGCTTCGATGGAGCAGAAGCTGGCATCATCAAAACTGAACAGTCGCATCCTTCTAAGAATCCCTCCTACAGACAAACTGGCATTTTTATAATATGACACACACACATATTTGCTGCAGCTTTGTATAAGTAGCAAAGTACCAGGGTGACAAGAGCTCAGGGCTTGCCACCCCCAATTCTCCCCTTTGGCTTCTATGTTATTTTGAGCTAAAGAATGTAAGTAACAGCAGGTGCAGGAGAGCTCTGGGGCCTCCCTTTTTTCCTGAAAGTAGATAAAACTCCCAAGGAAAGATGTCCTCTCTGGCCTGCCTTACAACCCCACCTTCGGAGCACACGGAGACAGCAACTGAGATTGGGCGTGGTGGGAGCACCTGTAATCCCAGCACTCGCGAGGCTGTAAGCAGGAGGTTCACTACAAGTCCTATCTAGCAGTGAGACCCTATATACTCTGGACACCCTGTCCTAAATACAAAAAAAAAAAAAAAAAAAAAAAGAAAAGATTCCCTCTCTATACCAGAAAAAGAAGCAGCTTTATGAACAAAATTTAAAGAAATCCTGATAAATTAATCTGTCTTGTCTTTCACAATCCTCATCCTCTGTCCTATCTTGTACAAAGAACTTTGGCCTAGACTCATCTTTCTGTCTTAATCTTCTCAGGGCCTCTGAATACATGGAAATTAAATAAAACTTGTGTGCTTTTGTCCTGTTGGTCCATCTTATGTGTGATTTACATGCCCAGCAAGAAACCTTAAGAAGGTAAGGGCCAGGGAGATAGATCAGTGGTATAAATGCCTGCCTGGTGAGTGTGAGGTCCTGAGTTCGATCCCTGGCACTGCAAAGCAAAAAAGAAACCTTAAGGTAAAGATGGAATTTTTCGTCCCCTATACTCTAAAGTATCCATCAACAGAGAAAGAGTTCAAACTGCCTACTGCAGACATAAACAGTCCTTTGAGAAGCAGACACATACAAATGGCCATCACAACAAAGCCATTCGGGAATGGGCGAGAACCCCCAGCACGCATGAGGCCTTTGAGCTACTCTCCAGCCCTTAAAAGCAAAGCTGTGTGACGGACGTAACATGTCAAACGATCATTAGAACATACAGTCACATCCTGCATTTAAATGAAGGAAGCAGATGCCAAACAACTCCTGCTACAGCTCAAATAATACACCCACAAGCTGATTAAGCAAATGGAGATACATACACACACACCCAGAACCCTTCCGGATCACAAAAGAGAAAATAATAGCTACATCTTTACTCAAGGGAAATAGCCTGTGAGATGGTAAGAGCAGGGAGATTTATATCTTACAACCTTTTAGTCATGATATAAGTCAAGATACAAGTCATGTATCTTGTGCCCTATTACCTAAGAAGACAGATCAAAACAATTTTCAAGTGTATTTTCAAAATACACTGTTTGCTTTAAAAGGGAATTTATAAAATAAGATATTCAGTAAGACCAGTTTGTGATTTGTCTTAAAAGGAAAGATAGGGGAAAAAAGGAAATATAGGGCCAGGAATATGGCTCAGTGGTACAGTATCTGCCTGGCAAGAGCAAGGTCCTTAATTTTATTTAAAAAGAAAAAAAGGACAGATATATGGACCGGTACAAACTAACATACTACTTCTGGTACAAAGAAGTATTCATGCCAGGGATATAGCTCAGTCACATAAGCACCTGCCTGGCTAGCACAGGGTCCTGAGTTTGATCCCTGCTACTGGGAAATAAAAAAAAAAAAAGTAAGTGGCACACTCCTATAATTCTACCACTCCGGGCAATCAAGGCAAGAAGATAGAATGTTTGAGGTAAG
>PVKA01020625.1:28467-40136 GCA_004027165.1 Ctenomys sociabilis
AAAGAAATAAATAAATAAAACATAAAAATAATACTCAAATTTTGATTTCAGTACACTACTACCAAACCAGTTTAAATAAAAAGGGAAATTTTCAGAAGAGCTCTTTTACAGAAGTCAACAATTAAAGCAGCAATAATTAACCCCAAAAGAAAAATGAGGCTCAGGGGATGCACATGCTTTCTGTTTTACGCTGTGCACCTATAGTATTTGCTTTTATTACAGACATAGATTGTGCTGTTTTGAGATCCTGGTAAGAGATCACAACCCCTCCTACCACTCAGCCTTTCCCCTAGGGAAGAAGCAGGCGGCCACATAAAAATAACTGCTGGAAGGGAGGGAGAGCTCACAAAGACATTAGCACCATCTGGAAGCAGTGTTGATCAAAGCAATTAATACTGGGGCAGATCAAGCCCAGCACCTTGCTCCCAGACCCTCAAATCTGTTACCATTTTCTTCTCTATCCACTTTACTTTTTAAGTAAATGACTCGCCCCAAGTTCCTCATTTCTGAGGCAATTATCACAGCACTGATCACACAATGAGGTTGCTATTGTTACTCCAGTCCTGCAGCCTCCTTCCTCGCAGACTTTAGGCTCCTCTTCTCCTACTCCTCAAATAATGTAGCTCTTCTTTAATTCAAACTAATAAAATGCTTAGTAACTAGAAGACTGTGCTAAGCTAAAGACCATTACTCAGATAAGGGAGAGCCTGCATATAAATATTTATTCAACCCCATTAAACTAGACAGGAGGGTTTTTACACTGCATGTGCTCTATAACAGCAAGTTGTGGGGCTCTTTCAAAGTAGGCAACACCACACACACTAAGTGCGCTGCTGAGATTAATGCTTAGATATTCTTGAAAGGTACTATGTGGTGTAAGGTTCTTTACATCACTCAATGTTTATTGAACTCTTAAAGTAACATGTATATGTAAGGTCAGGTACTGGGGAAACTAGGAAATTAATGGAATCTGAGCTGCACACTACAGCACATTAAAAACCCATGTTTGAAGACATAAGGAAAAATGTTCATTTTTAAATTTTAGATTTCTGTTAATAAAATCAACAGTAAAGATTTCAACACTTTCTTCTCATAGAAGGTTGGAGCAGACATTTTCAATATAGAAATGTGTATAAAGTGAGGTAAGGCATTTAATTTGGCAAGTATTTGTTGTTTAAAGGACAATGTGCTGGGGATATAGCTCAGTGGCACAGCACCTGCTAAGCAAGCATGAGGTTGTGGGTTCCATTCCCAGTACTGAAAAAAATAAAAGAGAAATGTAAAAACTTTCACACATACGAAAAGACAATTAAGGAGTGATAGCTCAGTAGAATAAGCGCTTGCCTGGCAAGCGCAAGGGCCTGAGTTCAATCCCAGTTCCATCAAAAAAAAGACAAGTAAATCCTAACAATTCGTGATTTGGCTTAAAATATTTTGCCAAAATCATCATTAAGTTGGGCATGGTGGCGCATGCCTGTAATCCCAGCACTGGGAGGCTGAGACAGGAGGATTGTTGTGAGTTCGAGACCAGCCTGAGCTACAAAGTGAGCTTAAGGCCAATCTGAACTGCATAGTGAGACCCTGCCTCAAAAAGACAAAAAAAAAAATCATCATTAGAAAAGGAACCATGGAGTTGTATGAAGCAGCATGGATGGCTAGTGAACATCAGGCTAAAATCACAGGCTCACCTAGCTCACTCTAAGCCAGGAAGCTGCTGCTGACTCACTTAAGACAGATGCATCCCCACCCCTCAAAGGCCCCATGTGGAGCGCTAAAGTCCAAATCAGCACTACCTACCTTATCAGCAACTTTCTTTGCCTAACCTAAGAGTTCTCACTTAGGCAAAGAGGAAAAGAGCAACAGGATAAAATAGGAAGCAAGACGCTGACTTGAAAAGATGGCTCAGCAGCTGGAATCTGCTTTTGGGCACGTTGCCCTCGCCTTTCTGCCACCCAACAAACACCAAGCACCTGCCCTATGCTCTGGAAACAGTGAGAAAGAAGTCAGAAGTCAAGAGCGCAAGGAAAGAAAGGCCTTGGGGCTGGCACAGGGAGAGGGGACTTCTCTCCTGGAGTCCTCGCCTCCCTCTGAGCTGGGACAGTGGACCTCCCTGGTCCTGCAGGAGAGACAGTTGAAAGCAAGGACTATCAAAATGAGTGAGAATCATGGCCAGAGAAACACTGCAAAGTTACAGAGCGTTTCACCTTCCATGCCAGAGGATGGAGAAAAGCGCCTTCAAGGACCACGGGGTGTAGTTCAGTGGAAGAGCACTTGCCTAGCACGTGAGTCCCTGGCTTCAGCCCCAGCCCTGAAGGTGGACAAAGACATTAAAACACCCAGTCCTACAAAACCACATCTGGTATACTGGGCAACAGGATGGTCTCAGTAGTACTGATGACCTGTTACCACCCAAGCTACACAAGCACTTTACCAAAATCAGTCACTCCAGTCACCTAGATCAAACAGCTATTTTACCTATTTCGGCAAATTCCAGCAGTTATTCTAAAAACATTATGTTACAAAAGACAATGTAAAGCAATTACTATACAAACACATATGTACCTATTTGCCTCCCCCATCAAAACAGGACAGAATAAATAATTTACACGGCAGCTCCCAGGCCTTCTAACAATACGTGTAAGACCTATGACAACTTTCTAACATATTTCAGGGTCAACTATGTGAAGTCACTATGTCACCCAGCCAACCATAATAATAAAGGCTGGTTATATTTCTAATCTCAAAAAACTGAAAAGCATTCAATGATTTGTGAGTATAGGTATAGCTATATATGTAATAACAAATGTATATGCATAAAATATATATTGTATATAAGATTTGATAAGTGTGGAAGTAATGTAAAGGGTGGAAAGACAGGAAGGACTGGATCATTCCAAAGACTTAGAAATTTTCAAAAATTTCTAATTTCTGGGATTACAGGTGGTGCATACCTGTAATCCCAGCATTTAGGAGGCTGAGTCAGGATTGTTTCAAGTTTCGGACCACCCTGGGCTACAAAGTGAGCCTGAACTGCATAGTGAGACCTTGTCTCAAAAAGAGAATAAATATGCCGGCCAAATAGCTCAGCAGAATAAAGCCTCTGCTCCAGCATGGTGATGCACACCTGTAATCCCAAAGCTTGGGAGGCTGAACACAGGCGGATCACTATAGTCCAATCTACGTAGTGAGACGCTGTACTAAAATACAAAAAAAGGGAGAATAAATAAATAACAGCTAGGCCTGGTGGCACTCACACTGAGACGAGGATCACTGTGAGTTCAAGGCCAGCCTTGGCCACACTGTAAGTTCAAAGCCACCTTGAAACTACATGATGAAACCCTGTTTCAAAAATCAAAATAAAAAGTAAAATATAGCATATATGGAATATACTTATTTACATTAAAAACTCATACATAAGGCAAATAGTGGAAGAAACTAAAAAATTAAAAATGATATGTAAAAACTCAAAAGAGTATTACTCTTCTCCACTTCCCAAATTTTACAACATCTTATATCAGCACATATATGATCTCACAAGACGTATCTGTGTTGCAATCTGTGGTTTATTATCAGCAGAGATCTCCAGGAGAAAGCAATACTGAGATCTAAAAGCCGAGCCCTGCTACGGCTCCATCTCACAGATTCCACTGGGGCGATTTCACTTGCGTTACCCTCTTAAGAGCGGAAGCCACAGTAAACTAAGGGTTTCCTGCGGTGGGATCGCACCTCGATAGGTAAAAGAAAAGCCCAACTACAGACAGCTCCCTTCCCCCACTGGACGCCGCCACCCGCGCCACAACCCAGGGACACCTGGGTCGCGGAAGTGCCGGGCCGCGGCCCCTCCGGAGCGGCGGCAGGACCCGCGCTCCCGGTGCGGGAGCCCGCGCGGACCCCCGCGCGCCGGGCGCACGCACGCAAGCACGCACGCGCGCCCGGGCCCCGCCGCCGCCCCCGCGCGGCCCCAGCCCCCGGGTCCCGGCACGCGAGGGGCAGAGGGGTCCGGGCCCCGCCGCCGCGCCCTCACCTCGCTCGCCGCGGTCCATGGCTCCGCCGCCGCCCGCGTCTGTGCGCCGCCCGCCGCCCGCGCCGGAGCTCCGCCCGTCGTCCCCGCCCGGCTCCCCGCGGAGTCCCCACCCCCGCGGCGGGCGTCACCGACCACCTGACCGCGCCCTGCGCCCCGCCACGTCGAGAGCGCGGAGACGCCTCCTCCCCGCAAGTTCTCCGCGCGTCCGGGAAAGTTTGTCGCGGGCCCCGGGGCGCCAGCTCCCTCGCGGGGCGCGCACCTGCGCTCGCCCTGCGACCCCTCGCGGCGCCCCGGGAGCAGCCCCAGCGAGGTCCGGACCCGCGGGCGCAAAAGCGACAGCCCCCGTCTTTGCACCGGGAGCATGGATTTGTTAGGAGACAAATTAGAATGATTTTAAGTGCTGGTCTGAGGACAACACGGAAATGGATTAAATCAAATGAAATGAGCCGGCCAACACGCAGGAAATTGCCACAGAATTCTGTTGAGAAACGCGTGTTGAGGCTTCCTGGCCCCGGATCAAAGGCCGGTGTGAAGTCCCTGTGACAGCACTTTGAAGTATTCGCATAATCAGCCCTCTGTCCTCCTGGAGCTTTGCTGTTACTCTTCTTCGTGAAAGCCCTTTGCAGAGTCAGGTGGAGGGGGGCGTGGGGGCTACCGTGAAGGTCTCTGGATGGCTGGGGTTCTGCCTTTATTCGCCATCTGCCGTGGCAGGTGCCAGCCTGCCTTCTGTGTCACGTTTGGAGCCTGGCTTGGCCTTCAGTCCTGATCATTGCACCTGCCTTTGGCTTTAAGTTCTGAGCACTCGTAGTTACCGGAAGTGGCTCCTTCCCAACTCCGTGCTGCCTTGTAGGCATGGCATTCCTGAGGCCCTCATTGCAAAGTATATCCTACTTCCGCCCCCATCAGCCTGACCCCTTCTCCCATTGCCCCTGCCTGGAGGCACATATCCTTGGTGGTCATGTCCCAGCTCTGGCCTGCTGCAGATGTATCTATTTCACAGCCCAAGCCTGTGACAAGCTCCAAGAGGGAGGTATCAGTTTGATCATCTTTGTGGCCCTCTAGCTGTGCCACCCATGTGACAGTTCCCATCTTGGATGCCCCATGTGTTGAGTGCCAGGTCCCCAGGGTGGTTCTGTCAGGAGGTGTGGAAGCTTGAGGGCCTGGTTCCTGGAAGGCAGGGGTGCTGCACTTGAACACCACAGTGGGACCCCAGCCCTTTGTTGGCCTTTGCTTCCTGGACACCAGATGTGCTGGGCCACACACTCCCTTCATGATTATCTATGTCACCAAGCCCAAGCAACAGGGCCACGTGATCATGGAGTGCAACCTGAGAAACTGGGTGCCAGAATAAACCTTTTCTCTTTGTAAGTTGATTATCTCAGTATGGCTATAGAGACACTGAAAGCTAACGCACATGAACTTTATTGTAATCTTAGCTGTCAGGTTTAATTTTTTTTTTTTTTTTCGAAACTGGGGATTGAACTCAGGCCCTTGCGCTTGCCAAGGAAGCACTTATTCCACTGAACCATCTCCCCGGCCCCCAGGTTTAAATTTTAAAACAAAGTACTATGTCTGCTAACAGTCCAGTGTTTGTAATGTAATTCTGTCCATTTTTTAAAATAGGATCTTTTTTTTTTTTCTTTAAAGCTGGGTGTTGTCTTTGATCTTTTATTTACTTATTTATTTGGTAGAGGGCCTGTGCAGCTTGGACTCATAGTGATTCTCCTGTCTCAGCGCTAGGGTTACAGATGTGTGACACCACACCAGGTTGTGGTGACTGGCTCAGCGGGCGCGCAGTATCAGCGATCAAATCCAGGTCCTTGTGCTTACCAGGCAGGCGCTCAGACCAACGAGCTAATCTCCTCAGCCCTGATACTCTTGAATAAATCGGACACGCGTATGTTGTTTCTCTGGTCTGAGAAAACAGAAGTGTAAATAAGGACTAAAATGTATAGTAAGCATTATGAATAAGAAGAAAATGTCCAACTGGGGTGGGAGAAAAAAGGGGAAAGAGGAAAAGAAGAAAGAAAAAAGTAAAAAAATGAGAAAAGAAGGAAAAATGGAGACAAACATTTTGTAAATAAGGGAAAGAGGAGTTGATAGGGGAGCAGAAAAATAGTTATATCACATACAGGTATAAATTCCCTGTGATGAGTGTGATGATTATACCTAAAATGTACCAATAAAAATCTTTTCAAAGAAAAGAAAAAGCTGGATATTGTGATGCACACCTGAAACCCTAGCACTTGGGAGGCTGAGGCAGGAAGATTGCCACAAATTCAAAGCCAATCTGTGCTACATAGTTCAATGCCAGCCTAAACTAGTGTAAGACTATCTCAAGGAAGCAAACAAAACAAGTAATTACATAATGTGTTAAAGAAGTTCTGACTAACTGATGCTTTTCTGATTGTGTTGAGGTTAACATCTGGAACTAATGGGGACTGATTTGAGGACAAGTAAATAGCACTGAAAATGAGTAGGAAAAAAAAAACAAGAAAAGAAAATGAGTAGGCAAGGGCCAGCCAGATAGCTCAATGGATTAAAGTGCCTGCTTAAAGCATTTATACTGAAGTGGATGCCACTTGAACATATACTCATAACTGAAATAAACCAGACACACATGTGTAAATATCATATAGTCTCCCTAGTATAAGACGTGAAAAGAAATACAAATGGAATTATACAACAACAACTAAAAACAATTGAGTCAGATAAGGCAAAGTGAGTGGCATATGCTGCAGGATACTAATCAGCTTTTCTTCTGGATGGTTAACAACCTAAGTTCACAGATCAAAGTTGGAGAAATAGAAGAGCCAGAAGGCCAGCCAACATTTTGGCCCTAGCCTTTCAAGGTCAGTGAAGACTCTGGACATCAGGAAACTCAGTTGAGCTCCAAATTTTCTGAACAAGGAGATTATGGAGCCACAGAGGAAAGAGATCAAAGTTCTATAGTGTGCCTGGGGAGAGTCACATGAACAGAAAACTTTCTCTCAAGCTCTCACAGAGAGCAAACTGGTCAAGCATTGGCCATGACTCATCCACATGGATGACACAGACAAAGGATCTACAGAGTAAGGTACAGGACTACAAGATAAACCCTGAGGGGACTTCACTGACCTCATAAGAAACAAAAAGTACAAGTGTTGCTATATAGGTCTTGCTCTCTCTAGGTCTTAACCATCCAGCAGAAAAGTATAAAAATGAGGTATACACCACAGGGCCATAATAATAAGTTGAGCTGTAAATGGCTATGGTCAACAACTTCAGATAAGTCACTATTGTTTGGAATGCTGGACTGTGTTGGATTGTATCATCGAGTTCAGGCACCTAAATTAGTTGAATGACAATGGAGTGCCCATCTTTGACAGGTGTAGACAAAGGAAGGGGTATAGAAAGGAAGAATCATGATGTGTGTGTATGGACAGTACAGTTGGGATAGATTACACCATGCTTCTACATAATCCTATGAGAGGCAAGATTTGCACTAATGGTGGTTGGACAGGATATTATGTCCACTTCTAGCACTGTGGACAACCACTAGGAAAATAAGGTAGAAAGTATTAATTATTGAATCTTTGATGTAATTCAGGTATAAAAAATAAGATACGCAAACAGCTACACTCTCTTAATTTACTGATAAGAGACATATGCTATAATGTCTGTAAGTATAATATCATGTATGCACCTTGTATGATACCAAAACATTATGAAAACAGTTTGCAATGTATTAATTTATCAGAACCATCTTGTCAAGGTATCTTAAAACTGTCTCATTGATATTTGTACTTCAATAAAATAAAAATTTAAAAAAATAAAGTAAAGTAAAAATAAAGTGCCTGCTTAGGCAGACAGAGGTGCTGGGAGTTCAATCCCTGGCCTGCAGTGCTGGCCCCACCCCTGGGATGATCTGAGACAGCCAATGAGACTGGTCATGGTGGCACATACCTGAAATCCAAGCATTTGGGAGCTGAAAACAGGAGGATTGCTATGAGTCCAATCTGTACAGTGAGACCCTGTAGACTAAATACATTAAATAATAAATACATTAAAAGAAAAGAAAGAAAAATGAGTAGGCAGAAGTGTTTGCTTACTATGGCGGTGCTGGACAGCAAATCCACAGTCTCACAGCTGCTAAGTAGATACCTACCCTAACCTGTATTCCTTTCTCTCTTCTCTTCTTTTCTGTATGGCTGTGAATTTAATGTACACATGCTCTGAAAGGAGGAAAAATGCCTTGTCTTTTGAAGTTTCTATACTTGTTCACCAGGGGTGGCTTTCTTATTTTCCTTCTTCAGAGAACCCAAAAATTGTTCAGAAGAGAAATATGCCCAGTTGAAAGACTTCCACTTTTGACTCCCTTGCAGCTAGGGTAGCTCTGTAGTGACAGATAGGAGCAAAGTGTGCTGCTTGGGATTCCCCAGAAATCATTTAAAAAGACAGAATTGGGGCTGGCAAGATATCTCAGTGGTCTAAAGCACTCGCTTAGGCAAACTTAGGGACTGTGTTTTGCTCCTGACCCCCAGGGCAGCCAGCCCCACCACCAGGGCAGGCAGAGCTGGCCACAAAGACAGAATTGGTGACATTTTCCCTTTGCCCTTTCTGGCTATAGGTTAGCAGACACAAACAGGGAGAAAGCCCACACCAGGGATCGAGGGCAGAGTAGAAGGATGGAAGTGGATGTGTTCAGTGACATCACAGGCCTGCCTCTTAAGAAAAATAAGTGTGTGTCTGTGTGAGTGGGACTGATCTTTGGCCCTGAACAATATCGGCCCCCTCTTTTCTTATTTTTGGGCTCCAATTTGCAATCCTCCTGCTTCAAGCTCCCAGAATGCTGGGATTACTGCTCCACCCCACCCAGCTATGCCTGACTTTCTAAAACTGGTGCAGCTGGGTTCATGTTACATGGAGCCAAATGCAGTCCTCAGTGCGGCAACAGTCAGCTTCTAAAATCCCCTCCTGGCACGCACTCATATAAAATGGGTTTATGCCATGCTGATGCTCAGGCAGTTACTTAATTTTTTTTATATTAAATAAGTTCTTTCCAAACTATTAACACCACAGTACGCCTTTCAACAAAAGCCTGTTTTTCTCTTGTCTACCTTCTACTTATTTTCCTGACAAACAGCATCTGTACACACAACTCTACCATGTTACATCTGCGATAAACCAGGCTTCTATCTCAGCTTTCTGAGGCATCTCTAGAGAACGCCTAGCACTTAGAGCACCTGGGTGCATTTAGCTGAACCACATTTGAAAGGCTAGAGGAGAGAGAGTTACACTTACTTTGTGGTAATGGCACTGTTAATGCTGACTTGGATCTTGTTTGCTTTTTCAAATACTTATCCTTTGGTAAACTTTCTATAAGAAACAGAATTTTCCCATGGTGGATGAATTGAAGCAAGTGAACTATTGTTTGGTTGGTTGGTTGATTTTCTTTTTTTATTTTATTCTTTTTTGGGGCAGTTTCTCACGGTGTAGTTTGGATTCGTAGTGATCCTCCTGTTTCAGCCTCCTTGGCACTGGAATTACAGGCATGCACCACCATGCCTGGTTTCAGGGCTCTGTACAACATATGGGACCAGGGATCAAATTTTGGTTCTTGCACTTGCCAGGCAGGTGCTTAGATCATGGAACCATGTCCCCAGTCTGATTTGTTTTGAAACAGCCTATAGTCCAGGCTGGTCTTGAACTCATTTTGTAGCCCAAGCTTACCTCAGAATCATAGCAATCCTCTTGTCTCAGCCTCCTGAGTGCTGGGATCACAGACATGTGTCACCATGCCCAGATGAATTGCTGTTGATCGAAGCACCACTCCTGTGACTCACAAAGCCCAGGACACATCCATCTCTGTACACTTACTTTCCTTTGACCACAATTCCAGCCTAGGATGACCCCAAAAGGATCACCATGTGCAAAAGGTCCCAGGCACAGGTCCTGCCAGATGATCAAGCCACTGCAGGCAGATTTGGGGGCTGCAGGGAAGAAGTGAGATGCTTATTTGGTGCCAGGGCCCCTCTCCTTGGGAAGAAGCACTGCTCAGCAGTGTCCAAGCCCCGGGCTCAGGACTGGGGGCCCCAGGGCCCAGGATCTGTGGTTTCCAGAAAATAAAAAATAAGTTGAAATTCAGATAAATAACAAATAGCCGGGCGTGGTGGCGCATGCCTATAATCCCAGCACTCGGGAGGCTGAGGCAGGAGGATTGTTGGGAGTTCAAGACCAGCCTGAGCTACAAAGTGAACTTAAGGCCAGCCTGAACTGCATAGTGAGACCCTGTCTCAAAAAAAAAAAAAAAAACAAGCCGGGCGTGGTGGTGCAAGCCTGTAATCCCAGCACTCGGGAGGCTGAGGCAGGAGGATTGTTGTGAGTTTGAGACCAGCCTGAGCGACACAGTGAGCTTAAGGCCAGCCTGAACTGCATAGTGAGACCCTGTCTCAAAAAGACAAAAAAAAAAAACAACAGATAAATAACAAATAAATTTTTAGTCTTAAGTATATCCCGCACAGTATTTATAACACCCTCATAATTAAAATATATTTTCATTATTTATCTGAAATTCTTTTTTTTCTGAAATTCTTAAGTGTCTTGTATTTTTATCTGCTAACCCTATCTGTCTGACTCACTGACTAATGAAACCAAATGCCTAAGATCCCTTTGGAAAGTTATTGTCCAAGAGAAAGGCAGACCCTGAGCTGTGAAAACAAACAAGGGGTAACAGTCCAAGAAACCAAGAACAAATTCTGGAGAAAACTCAATTCAATGTCAAATAATTAGCATTTAATTGCTTAGAAATATTATAGCCATCTTTTTTTTTTTTTTTTTTTTTTTTAGCTATGTGAAACACTGCAGATCAAATAAACAACTTAAAATGTGCAGACATGGATATTGGCAGGAAAGAATACTTAACACTAATGGAAGTTGGACATGTAAATTCCTAAACATTAACAAGGAGCAATTGCACATTATTGATTTGGGCTCTGTTAAGAAAAGCCATAGACCATTTAATCTTCATTTGTAAAGCCACCAGATTCTGAGTATTTCTCAAATTGCATTATAAGAGCTAGGAGTGCAGGGAGAGATGCAGACCCTCTTTCTCTTGGAATAATTGCCTTCACTGTGTTCTGGTTTTCCCCTGGACCCCATGTGTAAATGGCCTGGAATGCCTCCAGATTCAATAATTAAGTGATAAGCAATATTGTTTGATGCTTAAGCTGCTGTTTGATTCAGTCCTCTTGACAGGCCAGTTGGTTTTCTAGAGCTCCAGGGTGCCTCTTACAGAAAGGCAGAAGGTAGCCTGGTGTTAGGGTTTAGATCTAGAATGTCCCCCAAAGCCTTGTGTGTTCAGAGGTGGGTGATGGATCAGCGGGTTCATCCCCCATGAACTGAGCTAAATATGGCCTGCGGCAGGGGCTGGGAGCAGGGGGGAGGGCCTGGAAGCATGCCTCTACCTCCCCAGCTCCTTCCTCTCTTTCTTTCTTTTTTTTTTTTTTTTTTTTAGCAGAACCAGGCCCTTGCATTTGCCAGGGAAGCGCTTATTCCACTGAGCCATCTCCCCAGCCCTCTTCCTCTCTTTCTCTCTGGGCTTTGCTCTACATGGGCTTTCCACCATGCTGTTTGTGCCCTGCAGCTGCCTGGCCATGGCCTGAAA
>PVKA01020626.1:0-40046 GCA_004027165.1 Ctenomys sociabilis
GAGTTCGAGACCAGCCTGAGCTACAAAGTGAGCTTAAGGCCAGCCTGAACTGCATAGTGAGACCCTGTCTCAAAAAGACAAAAAAAAAAAATAAATAAAATTAAAAAAAAAAAACCCTTATGTGGCTGGGCATGATGGCTCATTCTTATAATTTCAGCCACCAAAGAGGCTGAAGTAGGATTCCTAGTTTGAGGCCAGCCTGAGTAACTTAGTGAGATTCCACCTGAAAATACAAAGGGTGCTCACCTAGTACGTATGAGGCCCTGGTTTGGTCCCCAGCGAAGGCAACTGTGTCTGGTAACTGGACTGGAGAGGATGACAAAGGTTGGCCCGGCAGGCCATGCGCAACACTGCCTCCTCCTCACCCCTGCCCCTTGCTGATGGCTCTGGGCCCAGCCTTCCCACTCTTTACCCACCCAGCATCCCTCCAGAGCAGGGAGCAGCCTCCTTTTGTGCTCCCTCACTAGGCCCCCTGGGGTGCGCAGCTGCAGCTGCAGGGGAAACAAAACTGAAGGGCCCACATCTTCTCCAGTTTTAGACTTTTGGTGACCCTATGGCTTCAGGGAGGGATTAAAAGCATCACTGTTTTGTCACTTTTATTTGGACTCATTGGGATTACTGCTTTGACACCTGACAGCACAGAGCTGTCCTCCATCTTGGTTCAGTTGAGCTCTGGACAAAAACGAAATCATCAAAGGGTCCCCGATTTATGGTGATTGGCTCTAGGATCATTCAGCTTTATGATGGTGTGAAAGTGTACCCACACAATCATTGTGCTTTGCTTTCAGGACTGCGGGTCATAAACTACACAAGGCGTTTGCTGTCCTTTGGATCTCTAATGTTCCCAAAGGTCTATTTAATCAGGTTTTGTCCCTAGCCTGTGATGGCTAGAAGCCTTAAGAGGCAGGGCTTGGTGGGAGGTCCTTAGGTCTTGCAAGACCCCAAAGGGAATCGTGAGGTCTGTTCCCTTTTTCCTTTCTTTTTTTGCTTCCTGAATGTGAAGTGAGCTGTTTGCTGTGCCCCATGCTCTCCCTGCTGTTGCTATCCAGCTCCCCTAGCAGAAGCCAAAAAGCAGCAGGTCCAGTGTGGACAAAGGCTCAAAACTGAACCAAATACACCTTTCCTCTTTGCTTATCTCAGCTATTGGTTGTAGTGACAGAGCTGCCTAAGGCAATAGTCCACACTTTATTATAAAATCGCTATGTGAAGTGATGGTGGCTGGTTGGCAGGTTAGGTGTATTAAGTGCATTTCAACTTAGGGTATTTTGTTTATGATGGTTCTGTTGGGTTGAGGGGCATCTGTATCTGTATTGATCAGGCAGTTGTCAATGAGACAGACACACAAGAAACTGTGAGCTGGGAGAAAAACACTATCAATTTAGGATAATTCTAGGAGGATTTATTTCTAAAGTGATAATAACAGAGACTGGTTGGGGTGTAGGACAGACACAAAGACACAAAGGACAGCTCAGAAGCCTGGGGCTAGAGTGACAGATCTGTGGCCTCCCTAAATCTGAGGAGACCAGGGGGGAGATAGGTCACCAAGACTGGGGAAGAGAGGCAGTGAAGGAAGGGGGAGGAGAAGGAGAGGGGAGGGAAGAGGGAGAGAGAGAGAGCTGTGCAGGGCGCAGGGTTGAGATGCTTTTAAAGGAAGGGAAAGGTCAGACTAAGGTGATGTCACAGGGATGGAGCACTTTCCTTCCCCTTAAGGCTGTGGCAGCCACCATAATCCTCTCTTGAAACAGAGGCAGAGGGGAGAAGGGGTATAAATCTAAGAGGCAAGAGCTATCTGCATCTTCCTCATAGAATGTCGCCCTAAGTCAGTCAAATAGCTCTACCTCCTCCTCTGTAATGCAACTGTCCTGGGCCCTGTGTTTTCATCCAAGCTAGGCAGGTGTCTCATGCAGTTGAGAATGAAACTGCAGAGAAGGAAGCAGTAAAGGGGAGTGTGTACTGGAAGTATAAGAAAGAAAGTTCCTGGTGGGCTCTTCACCTAAGTCTCATGTGGATAGCAAAGTGTGGGAACTTGCCCCTGTACAGTGACTGCTGATGACAAGTAGCCCCATGAGTTTAAAATAACCATCTGGGGTTCAGACTTACTAATTCAAAGTTCCAAAGAAAAAGCGATTGTTCACAATCTTTAGATTCCTGGAAACCCAGCCCCACACCCAGATGTAGGGAGAGGCTGCTCACTTGGTGCTTCTTGTTCTACCTAAGGAATTTCTTTCCTGGGGTCAGAGTTAACTGTCCATGCTGCAATGCCTACCTTTTTCTCCATGTTTGCTTTTAAACTTCAGCGCTTGGTTATCTGTACAGCTTGAGTTAGTTCTTAACCAGATCTACACTCTGTTTTCCATATAAGGCTGAACTTCCCAACTCCATCTTAGACCCTGTCCCTTGCCTATTGAGCTAAATGCTAAACCACCTCTTACACCTACATTGACTGCATAAGCATAATTTATGTCATCAGTCCCAATTTCTCAGTCCTGTCTGAGACTGTGTCCAGCCTAGGGTAGAGTCAGAGGTCACTGCTCCATGACATGTGGGTGTGTACGTGTGTATGTATACATGTGTGAGTGTGTGGGTCCACCTGCCATCCCAGTGCTGGGTTGGAGACCCCGGAGTTTCCATGCTCTTGGCTTTGCAGTTGATCTCCAGTGCAGCTGGTGCTGGAGGGTGGGGTGCTCAGGCTAGGCTAAGGTGCCCTCTAAGAGAATGCTCCTGGAACAGCATGTGAAGCTGCCCCCACCCCAGCTGCACTTCCAGTCAGCTGCTCTGACTTTCTTGAGAAATTAGATGAAGAAACCACCCAGGCAAAGCTGAGGGCCTGGAACCATGGCAAGAGAAGATTGCACATGAGGAGACAGACAGGGGATTTTTTTCCACCTCCAGACAAAGCTAAGGGGAGACAAGGGCCACCAGAGAGCAAGCAAAGGACTGAAGGGCCAGTTGAAGAGATGCACTCTGGCTCAGGGCCAGGGAGGCTCACATGAAAAGGGAGGCGCTGTAGTCTCCAGAGAAGGTAGCGTTGCAGGAGGTGGTGGCAAGCACGAGGAAGCCATTGCAGAGAACAGGAGCTGGTGTGGGTTGGGGTTATTTACCTTCTAAGAAAGAGTGGATGGTCTAGGATGACACCACTGGTGTGGACATTCATCCTGCACTTCGCAAGTCCTGAGCATCAGGGGCAGCAGGCCTGACCAGGGCCATGGGCAATGGCAAGCCCTCCTGGCTGAAGGAGATGAGGGAGCAGCAGCAAGTCCTTCCTTCCAGCTCCATGCCTGATGCAGAGGGGGCATCTGGCACAACATGCCCAACCGCTTGTGGTTGTCTGCTTCGCCACTGGAGAAATTAGATGAAGAAACTACCCAGGCAAAGCTAAGAGCTCCTTAGCCGCTGTCCAACGTCTGGGCAGAGGAGCTGGAGGGGAGCCAGAGTGTCTCGTCCTTATCTCCAGCTGTACCTCCTTCGTTGTGTGCCTTCATTCTGTCCTTGTTTTGTTCATTTCTCCAGTAAAAATTTATAGAGCCCCTTGCTCTGTGCAGAGCATGGCGCTGTGCTCAGAAAGGGATTTTCACTGTAGGCTGGTGCAGGAGCAAAGCAAAGAGTGCATGTCCAGGTCTCCAAGGCAAACGAAGGACTCTGGTATAGGAAAGAGCTGAGTCTGATGGTGTGAGCACGGAGAGTCTGGAAGGTGTCTCTGGTAGGTGCAGGACTAAGGAAAAGATCAGGGCCTGAGAGAGGCCCGAGAAGGAGAATTAGGGGAAAATTTACTCCCAAGCCCAGTGGGCAGGAGCTCAGCACACAGTTCTGTTCCCCAGTGAGAGTGGAATGGCGCTGGAGGTGGATGTAGCTCAGTGGTAGAGTGTTTGTCCCACATGTGCATGGCCCTGGTTTCCATTTCCAGCCCTGATAACGAAAGGAAAGAAGAAAGGAAAAGATTTGTCTTTTGGATTTCCTGAGGAAGATGGAGTTGAGCTATTAGGATTTCCGTGGATAAGGACGAGACACCTTGGCTCCCCTCCAGCTCTTCTGGCTGGACATTGGACAGTGGCTAAGGATCCTGCGCTGGAGGGACTGCTGATGGCGGAAAGCTGGAGAAAGATCCTTGGATGGGGATCCCAAGTTTTCGGGCCATGGTGACTGAGAAGCTGCCACGGGAGCTCAGGGCCTTTCCAGTGTTGATGAGTGCAAAAGCAGGGAGCTGGACCTTTGTGAGCCTGCAGCTTTTGCTTCTGAGCCTTTTGCGCAGTCTCAGCTCTGTGGCCCTGGCCTTATCTCCAGCACTTGCGGGGTGAGCTTTTCCTGGACTGGGCCTGACTGAGTCTCCCATTTCCAATCCCTTCTCCTTGTTCTGATTCACCTCCCTGGTTTCTAGAAAAGGACTCTTTTATGGCAGAACCTGAAGGGCGCCAGGGGGTACTTTTGAGAAGCCCAGGGAAATCTGGACACAACAGAGGTCACAGCCTCTCCAAAAGATGCCACTCTTCTAGCTTGACCTACTTCTTGTCCCCACAAGACTGGGTTCTCCAGTTTTCTGTGGCCAACCACTGCTGGGCCTTTGGCAGCCTGCCATTCTGGACCCTGTTCCAGGCACAGGGTCACAATAATGAGCCACCTCCAGCAAAATGTGTGTAAAATCAGAGCATCACCTGGATGAGGTCCCCATGAAGGATTAAAAATGACGCGCCACTCACAACAGCCCTGATCTGTGCACCAGGTATGAGATGCTGAAACAAAGCCAAAGACACAGAAAGAGGCTCTTGGAAAAGCCAGAGAGGGTGAAGGGGGGGTGGCTCAGTTGCAGAGTGCTGCACAAAGCCCCAGGTTTGATCCTAGAACTGAAGGGGAAAGAAAAGAATGAATGAGCTGCAAGAATGTGAGAAGTCTGGTCCACCTGCCAAGAGCTTCCCTATGCAGCAGGCAACAGCTGTCTATGCCCTGTTCTCTTGGGCACTCCAGAGACTCCTGAGGCAGGGTTCATGCGTCAGAGGAAATGTTGCTGTGAGTGCCCAGCCTGCCTGAGGTTTTGACTCTCCTGACCAGAGGTTTGTAGTCAAAGAGATTCAGCTGTTGAGTATTTAAATGTATACGCAAGCATCTGAAGTTCACCCAGGAAGCTGTGCACTATGGGGCAGAGGCAGCAAAAGAATCTTTGAGGTTCAATGATGAGCATGAGAGGAATGCTGTGTGTGTGTGTGTGTGTGTGTGTGTGTGTGTGTGTGTGTGTGTGTGGCTGAGGGCTATCTCTGGTGAGATAGCTCAGAGGTCTAAAGTGCTTGCTTAGGCGAGATTACGCAGGTGCAGGTTACTGTGGTTCAACCCCAGGTGCCCCCATGGCAGGCCGAGCCAGCCAAAAAAGAGAGAGATAGTGACTCAATAATGGAAAATCTCAAATTGTATTTGTCTTCCATTATTATTATTATTATTATTACTAATACTACTACTATTTTTGAACTGACAATCCTCCTCTCTCAGCCTCTTTAGTGGTGTGCTCCACCATGCCTGGTCACCGTCTGTTACTTTTGACCACCTTTGGAGTCTGCTGTGAGTTGAGTTTGAAGGAACCCTGTCATTCTCAGTGGGCTGCTGTCCATGCTTCCAGCTTCAGGGTCCTCCCTGTGGATGTCAGGGCTTTCTGTAGGACCAATGGCAGGTTTTATTTTGGGCTATCTCACGGTAAGAAGAATATCTTAGCTGTCCACCAGAGGCTTGTTATCCCCACGCAAGGGTTGATGATGCATTGCTTAATTCTATCATTAAGGCTAGACCTGCTGCAGACCTGCCCTGAGGGGCTGGCACTGGGCAGTGGAATGGTAGGTACCTCAAGTGTTGGTGAGTGAGCTAGGCCTGAGAGCCATTCACGGAAGTGCTCACACAGAGTAGGAAGAGGGAGGTCCTGTGGGACTCCAGCGGGTTGAGCCCCCCCCAGCCAGGGGCAGCTGAGGGGTTTCAAATGCAGGCAAACTCACCAGCTTCACTGGGATGTGGGTTTGGCTCCCAGCTGATACATAAACAAGAAGAGGCAGCACTGCAGCGGGAAATAGGACACTGAGGTATGTGGTTCCCCTGTGGTTGTGGGGACAGCATTGCTCACAGGCCTGCCCAAGAGATGCATGCTCAGTGAACAGGAAGAGGGAGGGGAAAGAGATCTCCATAGAAACGCCAGCCCCAGACCATACCTCGATGAGTGAGCCAGCCTTAGTGACGTTTGCCCACACACACTTGATGCACTGGATGTGCTGTCAGTGAATCTGTTCAGACCCAGGTGAAAAGCATCAGGCTGAGATTCCATTTTTCTGATGTCTTAAGAGCCAGAAATAAAAACCCAACAATGAGAGACAGACAAGGCTTTGTTCCCTTGGCCAGTGGGGTGAGGGAGTGGGGAATAAAAATGCATTTTAGATCCTCATGAGTCAGTAGATTTTAGTGGAACTGCCAGTCCGGCGAGTATACTGTTACACGGAAAGAAACAGACTGGATTCCAACTTATACAGGGATCAGCTTCATAGTTTGGGCTGCTGTTGTTTTGTTTCATTTTATTCTCTCTCTCTCTCTATCCCTTTTCCCCTCTCCTTTGTTTCTTGCTTCTCTCCTTTCTTCCTCCTTTAATGAAAATTAAAGTCCTTTGTGCTCAATCTCTATAAACTTTAAGAGTAATCTAATTGTTTTTAAGTCACAAGGTTCCTGTGGGGACACATGAGGGACACTTCTAAACCCATAATCCTGGGCTTTTAAAAGGACCTGGGACCACTGATCAAAGGTCAATTGCCTATTTATGACCTCTCTTTCAAGGCCCCTTCCTATCTCCCTGACAGTTTTATAGAAGTTTTTCTCTTTACTCAGCCCCAGATCAAAGACTTACATGCTCGAGGCCTCCCTACCCCCTCCTGGCAAGGAAGGAAAGGATTACCCCCGGAATTAATAACTTTAGTGAACTGGGGGGAAGGGGAGAAGGCTGGGGCCCTTCTTGCCTATAGGAGCAGAGCAAGACAAAGGTGGAATAAATTCACAGTCCTTTCTCTACTCCTGCAGCAAAACAAATCTCTCTCTCTCTCTCTCTCTCTCTCTCTCTCTCTCTCTCTCTCTCTCTCCCTCTCCCCTCCCTCCCTTTCTCCTCCCTGCCTTCCACCTTTCAATGAAAACTTCTCTGATCTTCTGGTCACACTTTAGTTAATGTCTCCAAGTTGCTAGAATCCTGTTTATTTTCCACCCATGAAGCGCCAATGCAATCGTTTTGGGCATCAGAAGTTCCCCAAACCTCAGTGTGCCCTTTCAGTGAGTGAGGGGGAAGCACAGAGAAGCCTCCCGTTCCTGGGTTCAGGCCACAGCCTCATGCTTTTGCTATTGTTTTCAGCAGCACACCTTCCCTTTTCTGGGAACCCTAGGGTAGGGTCTGAGTTAGGCCAATTTCCTGGGAATGCTTCCCTAAGGGCTTGCATTGTCCCACTTCCTGGGAACTCTGTTCCATAACCCTAAAATGAAACAGCTAGAGACAGGTGAGAGCAGAGTACCATGAAGCCCCTTTGTTCTGGGAATCACAGAGTGTACTTCCCACCCCCTAACCTAGCAGACCTCTGTCACGGCCCCGGGGTCAATAGCAGTGGGACACAGAAGTTCCCCAAATTATGGGATCTTCTTGTCTCAAGGGACTTGAGAGACCATCTGAGACCTCCCTATGGAGTACAAGAATCCTGGGAAGAAGCAGAACAAGCCTGTCTTCCCCGAGTCACCCGCCCACACCACATCCTGACTCAAAATGGAGTCTGCTCCCTACAGTGCTGTGGCAGGATACCCAGCACCAGATGGTAAGCTTTAGAGGCATTGTGTCTTGCTGGTTTAACAAGGCTGGCCTTCAACTCCCTTGGTCACTCTAGCCCAGGCTGGCCTCGAACTCACAGCAATTCTCCTGCTTCAGCCTCCTGAGAGCTGGGACAACAGGCATGTACCAACATGCCTGGCTAAACAGGTGTTTCAAATTGATTCAGGACACTCAGGCAGCCAAGACCATACAACCAAGAACACTCAGGAAAGAGGACTTGCAGAACTGCTTCTGAAAGTAGCAAGAATGTAAAGTGAAGAGAAGGACTTCAAGGGGTTGGTAGCCATGTGTCCTTTATTGTAATGGATTCAAAGTCTTCCGCTGGCATCTGCCTGTTCTCCACAGACATCTTTGCATGCTCTACTTCGAGCCCCTCCAGGCCACCCTGACCTCAGCTTTCTATTCTTTGAAAACCCTAAGAATGTGTCCCCGCATCAATTTCCACTAGAGCCAGTCACCTGTCATGCCTGGAACAGGGACCATTCCCAGATTGCTCTTAGCCCCAGTAATCGTGAAGTTCACATCTATAAGAATTGGAACCTGTCGGTGAAAACTCATGAACTCAAGAAGCACAGGGGACACGTCACAGGGATTGACTGGGCTTCCAAGAGTGACTGAATTGTCGCTTGTGGAACCGACCACAGTGCCTATATCTGGAGTTGGAAAGATGGAGTCTGGAAGCCAGCCTTGGTGATGGTGAGGACTCACTGTGAAGCCACTTTTGCGGAGTGGTCTCCTCTAGAGAGCCAATTTGCTGTGGGAAGTGGAGCACGGCTCATTTCTGTTTGTTCCTGGTGGGTATGCAAGCACATTAAAATGTCGATTGGCTCTGTAGTCCTCAGCTGGGATTGGCATCCCAATAGCGTTTGGCTGGCAGCAGGATCACATGACCTCAAATACAGAGTGTTTCCTGCCAACATGGATGAAAAGCCAGCCTTTACCCCCTGGGACAGAAAGTTGCCTTTTGGTCAGCTGATGTCAGAGTTTGGTGACAGTGGCACTGGTGGCTGGGTGCCTGGGTCAGCTTTTCTGCCAGTGAAAGCCAGCTAGCCTGGGTCAGCCACAACAGCACTGCATCTGTTCTGACAGCTCGAAGAGTGCTCAGGTCTCTATGAAGAGCCCTTATCTATAAAGAAGTTTATATCTATAATCCCAAAGGCAAGTTATTGGAATTCTAGTGAGCTAATTCCAATCTCTCACTTCTAGTGCAACCCATGGCGTAAATAAGGACACAATTATATATCCAAAATGGAGAGGAGGCTGGGCGTGGTGGTGCAGGCCTGTAATCCCAGCACCTGGGAGGCTGTGGCAGGTGGATTGTTGTGAGTTCGAGACCAGCCTGAGCTATAAAGTGAGCTTAAGGCCAGCCTGAACTGCATAGTGAGACCCTGCTCAAAAAGACAAAAAAAAAAAAAAAAAAAAAAAAAAAAAAAAAAAGGGAGGGGAGGTCAGGGGTCCTAAGTCCAGCTAGGATGATGGCTAACTAGAACTAACTCAACCCAGGGCCATACCTGGGCTTTAGTAATTCGTGAAAAAGGGAGTGGTTTGAAGATGGGTGACTGTGAGAATGGTGGGAAGCCTGAGTGCTAAGAGCTGTGCTAGGTAGGAGGCCGGAAATCACCTCGGCAATTTGCAGAGAGAAGCATATGCGGAAAGAATAACACACATAACACAATTCCAGGCAGCAGCTAACGTCTCCGGGTCAGTGCTTCAGCACTGATGTGCGATCTTTTATTCCCTGGAAGTCACAGCCTCTATCTCGAGCCTTGATCCCAGCCCACAGCGTGGAGCGTGGCTCTCCCTCCTGTTCAGCGCATACGTGTTTTCGCAAGCTTCGGGGCGGGGCGACACTGCTCTGTTGCCTTGCTTCAAAGGCTACACATCCTTTCACCTTTTCTTTTGTACAAGAAGCTGAAGGTAGTATCAAGTGCTGGTAGAGTGTTCATGTGTCAAAAGCTTAAATTTCACAATTAAGTTGATTCTTTGCAGCTTTTCCACTGTTCTGATCCAAGTATGAATTTTGTCACTTTAGAGATTTGGTGTACAATGTAAATGCTCTTATATTTGCATTTAAAACTATCATTATGTGTCAGCCACAGTGTCGCATGTCTGTAATCCCAGCTACTTGGGAGGCTGAGACAAAAGAACTTCAAATTCAAGCCCAGGCTGGGCAATTTAATGAGATCCTGATTCAAAATAAAAATTTCTAAAAAGCTATGGATGCAGTTTAGCTTTCAGGCTGTGGGCTCCACTTCTAGGCCTATGAAACACAAAACAAAACACAAAAACTGGCATATGCAATATAAAAAAGAAAGCTACAATTCATATTAGCAATTCAAATGTTTCTCCTTAATTAGAACAATACAAAATGACAAAATACTATGAGGAGACAAGAGAGAAAGACAGGAGAAAGGGGGAAAACCCTTTGAATTTAATACTTATAATAGCACTTTTTGTCCTGTGTTTTGAACAAGGACCTCCACGAGTCAGTTCTGCCCTGGATCCACCTAGTGTAGCTGCCTCTCTCCCCACTTATCTAGTGTTCCAACTAACCTCTTCTTCCTCTTCTTCTTTTTTTGATGGTACCAGGGATTGAACTGAGGACCTTGTGTTTGCAGGTAAGCACTTATTCCACTGAGCTATCTCCCCAGCCCCCAACTAAGCCCATCTGAGAGCAATATGCAGCACCTTTAGTGATTACACCTGCTCAGTGGGCCATGCAGAGCCACCTAGGACCCGTGGTCACCTAAGTCTGAAAGCACACGGTGGAGAAGAAAGTTCAATGGGAGTGAATGCCCATTGCTTTCTCCGTGTCGCATGGGGGAAATTTCACAAATGGTATTTGCTCCAAAGTTTTCCTTCTGCAGTGCGCATGTGTTAACTAGAAGACTACCTTGCTGTTTTAACAGGCTGTCTTACAGGTTTGGAAGTAGACAGTGCCTTTTGTCTTCCTGCTCTTCTGTTCTTCCTCAAAAGGGTCTTTTTGGTTATTTATCTTTGGCTTCCACCAACCTTGAAACTTCAAGATGTGTGTGTGTGTGTGTGTGTGTGTGTGTGTGTGTGCTCTTGGTGTCCTACGACACCCTTAAAAGTTTGTGACATTTTTCTATACATGTTCTGGGTTCTGTGCTCTGCCTTCCATCTTTGTGTATTTTGTTTTCTCTTAAACTCCACATTCATCAGCTAAAGCCCGTTTCCTTGGATGTCTCTCTCCTCTTTCTCTTCCTCATTTGGATCATTTGCAATTTTAGGTTCTGGAGTTTATTTTTAGAGCCATCCTCTTTTAACCTTACTCTCTTTCAGAGGTTCTCACCATGAGATCATCTGTTTTGAATTTTCTGAAGTCTGTTCCCCTCAAGGCTGGGAGTGTGAAGATATACGCCCTGCTCTCCCAGGAAGGACGCTGCCCTCTTCCAGGCTCTTGAAGGGACAGATCCTCGCTGGCCACAAGAGAACCAGGAGTACAACTTCCTCTTCTTACTGTCACCTGTTTCCTTGAAGGGCTGACACATTCAGTCAGCCCGCTTCAGATTTTACTAAATGCTCTGCCTTTTAAAGAAGTGTGAGATGTATAGGCTTCCACAAAATGTCTCTTTAAAAAGTTAATGCCTTTCATTGTCTTTTATCTCTGTTACTTCCCAAAGATGTCTGCAACAATGCCTCTCATCCAGTGTTATTTTCCTACCGTTTAACTTTGTCATCACTCCCCTCTGAAGGAAGCAGGCTTGGGATTAAGGCAGAAGGGATGCTATGTGACTTCTGAGGCCACACCTCAAAAGTAGTCCCACTGCCACCTGCTTCCCTGAGGAGGCTGGTTCTTGGAACCCAGCAGCAGTCATGTGAGGAAGCCCAAAGTAGGTCACCCCGAGAAATGGAGAGACGTCACAGGTGGGTGTCCTGGGTGGCACCATGTGAAGTCCCAGCCGACAACAGCAACAACAAGCATATGTGTAGGAGAAAGCCTCTTCCTGAAGACCACCCAGGCTTTATGTCATCCCTGCTGAGGTCACAGACACTGTGGACCAGAGAAGAGCTACCTCTGCTTCGCCCTCTCTGAATCCTTGTCCCACAGGAACCTCGAGACAGAAACAACCATTCCTGTTTTGTTTTTAAGCCCCTGAGCTTCTTTTGGGATGATACGTAATGCAGCAATGTGATAGTTAAAAAATTAAGAAACAAAAATTAAAACTAAGAATGCATCTTCTACAGTCTTCTTATGATTTCCCAGTACTGAGTTTACTCAGCTCCAAAGAGCTTTCCCTATAACTGAGGTCCAGTCCCATTAGGTGGAAAGGAACCCATGATCACGTTCATCCCCTGAGATGAGACTCCCTTCAGAAAACATCATTTTGCATGAAATTTAATCTTGGTTATTAAAGTGATTATATCATCCCTGCTATAGCATCTTTGCTTACTTTACTGTGTAAATTTAAGAGTAAAATTAAAGCATCTCTCGCATACTTCTTTGGCTGACTAACATAACATGATTCTAGCTAATTTCAGGCCCCCTGCTAGAAAATATTTCTTCCTGTTCTAACTTATTGAATCAGAAATCATTTGGTTGCAGTGAACATAACTGAATCAAGTTGAATTAGAGAAGAAGAAGAAAGAAAAAGAAGAAGAAGAAGAGGAGGAGGAGGAGGAAGAAGAAGAGGAAAAGGAGGAGGAGGAAGAAGAAGAGGAGGAGGAGGAAGAAGAGAAAGAAGAGGAGGAGGAAGAAGAAGAAGGAAGAGAAGGGGGAAGGGAGAAGGGGAGGGAGAGGGAGGGATGAGAGAAAGGGGGAGGAGGAGGAAAGGAGAAGAGGGAGAGGGTGAGGAAGAAGAGAAAAGAAAAGAAAGAAAGAAAAAATAAAGGAATGGGGACCAAAGGCTAGAAGCAAGCCAAACATGGTGGTGCATGGCTGTAATCCCAGAACTTGGGAGGCTGAGGTAGTAGGAAGATGGCTGAGTTCAAGGCTTATCTAAACTACATAGCAAGACCCTGTCTAAAAAAAAGGCCGGAAGTAAGAACAGATTCAGACTACAAACTGACAAGAGTCAATATTGGTCTCTCCAAATATATTTCTCTGTAGAGCTATTTTGTCTTTTTTTTTTTCTTTCTTTCTTTTTTTTTTGCAGAACCAGGGATTGAACTCAGGCCCTTGCACTTGCCAGGGAAGCGCTTATTCCACTGAGCCATCTCCCCAGCCTGCTATTTTGTCTTTTATTTCTGATTCTTAATTCTCTCTCTGTCTACCTCTGTCTCCATCTCTGTCTCTGTCTCTGTCTCCCTGTCTCTCTTAGTCCCTGTCTTTCTCAGCAAGTTAGGCACTGGAACCCGTAGTTTAAGGGCCTAACAGAAGGATACTAAGCTTCTGAGGACCAGTTCCTCATTCCTACAAGTCATCATCTGATTGGACCAGAATGGACATCACATTCTAGACATGTGATATCTCTTCTGGCCCAGTGAGCTGTGGCAGAAGATCATATGCCAGTACTCTCAGGTAGGTAATTACCACATTTCCACATATGG
The DNA here is from genome assembly GCA_004027165.1 of Ctenomys sociabilis. Lineage (NCBI taxonomy): Eukaryota > Metazoa > Chordata > Mammalia > Rodentia > Ctenomyidae > Ctenomys > Ctenomys sociabilis. The sequence goes on from PVKA01020626.1 coordinate 13,331, forward strand.
CAGCTCTGACATTCAACCTTGGCTTCCTAGCTCTGCCAAGTGATGCCTGTGGCATAAGGAAAGCAGTTTCCCGTGACCCTCAAACACTGCTGTCTCACAGTAGTAGCCTCTTCTGCTGCTTGGCACTGAGGTCCTCTGGGAGCAGCACTTGGCACTGGGTTCTTTAGTCTCTCCACACTGCAAGGTGACTTCAAATCCTTAGCTACAGCTCCCTCTCCTAAGTCATCGCGAATTCTGTCTCACAGAGAGGACACAGAGGCAGCATCACTTGTGTTCCCTCCCGTCTGGCATTTTGAGTGTAAGCTCCTATCTCTACACATGGTGACTGTTTACTTGTTGAGGCTCCCACTGGTAATGGACATGAGAATCGATGCTTAAAATGACTGCCATGGAGACTACCATAGAGAGAAAGAATACTAAGCAAAACATTGAACAGAAAGCTAATTGGTTTAGCAAACAGATAATGAGGTGTAAGACAATACCGCTCATGTTGTCTCTTTTCGTTCCTGCACCTTTTGCCAGACTGTTAGATTGGGTCATTTGGAGGAAAACACTCTGAGACAGCAGATTTCAAACCTTGTTCTTCAGGAATAGGTGAATGGCACTGACAAAACGGACAGCTCGTTAAATCATACAGTAGAGCTTATTAGCTGTCATCCCTGGGGGAGGAAATGCCGCACCTTCCTGCATGGCGCCAGGCCAGCCTCACCCTGGCACAAGCCGACCTTCTCCCTGGGCTGGTGCTCCTTTTGTTGGTGATTCTCTCTATGAAGTCTCAGGAACCTTAGGTTGCGACAGCTGATAATCTTGGTGTTTTCGGTTGTCAGCTTAGACTTTCAGAGTGTCTCAGCAATGTTATTATGCACTGTGTAATTTCCAGAGAAATAAGAGGTTATTTTAGAGGGAAATAACGCATCACTGAGCATTAACTCTGTCGAGTGACAAACAAGAAAGGAGCTAGAAAATTCCCAGCAAGTATGAGTAAGATTGCTCAGCACCTATGGTCAACATTTTCCATGTCCAGTGGCCCTATTTCCTTCCACGTAACTTCTCCCAAATTCCTTCACGGAAATCATTCTCTACGCATGGGAATCTGCCTTGCTTACAACTTAAGCCCAAGAAACACTCTTTCTCTCCATCTATTTCAACCTGAAGTAGGCAGGACTATCTTAATCCAACCTAGCAAACCTCAGGAGAGAGCAAGGCAAGTGTAGTTCCTACCACATTACTACTAAATACTCAATAAGCAGTGCAGGTCAGAGACAGTTGTCCAAATGCTCCGGCGCACGTGCAGATGATGAACACAATACACTCTGGCAATTACGGAGTTGCGTATGCTCCTTACAGAAGCCCATAAGAAGTGTCAATATTTTCTTACTGAATTTCTCTGACCAGCTCCCCGCAAGAGGCCAACCCAATCTTTGTTAGCCTGTCATTCTATTTTTTTTTTTTTTGCACAGCTCTCTCCACTCTGTTGTTTTTGCCCCCCCTTATTTCAATTTATATTCTCTACTTGAATGTAGGGAGAGCAGAGCCCTTTTCTGTCCATCTCTCTCACCACTGTGTTTCAGTGTCCAGAACAAAGTCTCTTCTAGAGTAGGCACTCAATAAACTCTTGTTGCACTAATTTCCACATCAATGCCAAGAGCCTGGCCTCACCAGCCACTCCTGACCTTCCTGGCTTCCATGTAGAGCCCAACCCTACTGGCTCTGCTTACCCCACATGTCCCTGGGCTGACCTAGGGGAGTTTTTTGCTGCAGCTGCCACTATCTGTGACGAAGTTAACGAGGTAATCAGTTTACAGGGCAAAGGAGAAGCAACTTCCGGGAGACGTGCTATTGAAAAATTCCATTTTCAAAAGCCAATTGTTTTTATATTATTATTATTTGGCCTTCAGGCAAGCTGTGCAACAGTCAAGTTTTGCTCCAGACTTATTTTTTCATTAGAGACCACTGAGGAATACCCGGGAAGCTGGCCTAGGCGTGGTGAGCAGTGGCGTCATATGTCTAGCAGCAGAGCACACAGAGCCAAACTGTATCTCCTCAAGCCTGCATACTCCTGACATCCACTGTGTTTATTTATTTATTAATATTGTCGTGAGACAAGTTGAACTCATTATGTAGCCCAGGCTGGCCTCAAACTCATGGTGATTCTCCTGCCTCAGGCCTCCAAGTCTTGGGACAACAGCTGTGGGCCACCATACCTGATAGGAATCTGGTCTTCAAATCTTGGTCTTCTTAACTCTCTGTCACTCTGTGACCACCCTTGGCACTTGCATCCCATCCAGAGCCCACACAGTCGGCAGTGGAGCTCCTCTGGCCTCAGCCATGGCACTGCCTGAGCTCTCGCGCTTTCATGCTGTGGCTGGGATGCTTTCACAGACCCTGTCATTCACTGAAGATTAGTTCCTTGGGGTCAGAGACCACATTTCGTCATTATTTTTCTCTCTCCTACAGCTTGGGGACTTCTATGTAGTGGGATTTAAAGCTCTAGATTATCTGCCGGATCTTTCTGGGCTATGGCTAAACAGCCAGATAGAAGATGTTGAACCACAGTTGGGCCTTTCTTCTTCAGGCTGCCCAAGTCGCAGGTGAACCTCTCCAGTTTGACCGGGAGACAAGACGCCCTTAGCGCTTTGAAGACAATTGATCCCCCAGGGCTCGATCTGACAGAGCCATCTGCCATTGCAGAGATGTACTGGACCCTGTCTTCTCCTCTCCCTAGGCTCCTGAGAGCCCTGAATGACTCCTGATCAAGGCCCTGGGTTGCCCTAGGGCAAGGTGAGTGGCTTGGGATCACACTCACACTCGTACTTGGCTTCTATGACCTGAGGGGTGTGGGACTGAACAGAGATCAGGACAGGAGAGAGACCCTGAATGACTGGAACAGCTGTTCATTTATTTGCTTTTCTTAGTCCGTGTATTTGCAACATAATGAATACATTTCTCCTGGGGAGCTGGTACATCTCAGTTCTTTTCCCCTTCCTCTACTCTCTGCTTCCCTTGCAGCCCTCTCCATCTGCAAGAGGTCTCCCTTCCTGGAAGAGCTATTTGAGTGAGGGTGACAGCAGGCTGAAGGTTTCCTGGGGTCAGGAGTAGGGCACAGAGGTGTGCAATGGAAAGAGTCCCCAGAAAGGCCTGGAGCTAGGGATGTGTTTTGGGGCCACAGGAGTCATACCTAGAGCCAGGAAGGAGAAGGCAGAAGGTACCTTGTTGCACTTGCCAAAGTACATTGAAAGCTTTGTAAAGATGGACACTAAGAATGAGAAGGCAGGCCGGCTGGGGTGTGGCTGCAGAGATTGGGTGGGGTAGGGTGTGCCTGTAATCCCAGGGCTTGGGAGGCTAAAAAACAGGATGATCAGTTTGAGTCCAATCTGTGTAGTGAGGCCTGTACTAAATACATAAAATTAAAAAAGAAGGAGGAGGAAGAGGAGAAGGAGAAGTTCTAGAAGGAGGAGGAGAAGGAGAAGGAAAAGGAAAAGGAGATCTCCCAAGCCACTCCCACCCCACCCATTTTAATGAAAAAGCTGGAGCCTGGCAAGTTTCAGGAGCAAAACAGGCTCACACAGGTCTACAGGGTATGGAGGTGGCCCTGAGGCCGAGGGCAAGGTCCCTGGCTCCCTGGACCATGTTCTTGGCCTGAGCAGGTCCTCTGGACACAGAGGAAGATGTAGTGCTATCCTAGGAAGCCAGGGTGGGACAGTATAGCTGGAGCATCTAGGGGGCTCAAACAGCTGGGCACAATCTGCCCACGATGGTGACGTGGTAACCACAGGGGCAGAGCAGCAGCCATACGTGGTCGGGCCCAGCCCTGCGCCTGGTGCGGCTCTTCTGCCATGAGAACACGCCAGGCCTGACACCTGACACCCTTCTTCTACCATGAGGCCAAGTGGGCGTAGATGGGGCAGCTACCAGACAGGACATAAAACAGTGGAAGGCAGGGAGGGCCTCAGCGCCACTGCCCTCTTGTTTGGGCTGTGATGCTTCTGCCTGCAGGACACAGCTTCTCTTTTTCTTCACACTTGTCCTTTTTCTTATTTCTGCCCTAAAATAAAGAGTAATCTTTCACATCCAATTGTCCTGACCAAGTCAGTGGTTGAGATAATGAGAAACTGGGGACACTGCTGCTCCCTCCACCGTCTGATGCCAGTGTGACTGATGAAGTTGGGAAAGAAGCCAGAGTGAAGAAGGTGGCACATGCCTGTAACCCCAGTGCACTGGAAGGCTGAGGCAGGAGGAAGTCTGGGCCAGTCCCGAGGAGCTTAGCAACTTAGACCTTGGCTTAAAACTTTAAAGGGCTGGAGATACAGCTTGGTGTGAAGGTCCTGGGTTCATTTCCTGGTACCTCCCAGCCCCCTCAAAAAAAAAAATAGTGGAAAGAAGAGGAGGGAAAAGAGGAGAAAAGAAGCCAACCCCTTTTGCCCAGGGAATGGTGTTGTCTTTGTGAAAGCCCCTTGGGATGAGCTGCAAATGCCAGAGCCCTCCTTGGCAAAGGGGGGAATTGCTGATGAAGGAAGTTAATTGAGACCATGCCCTTCCCTGAAGGGGTCCAGGGCAGCCTAGGGAATTGGCTTTAGCTCTGAATTGATAGCAGAAGCCCTAACCTTCCCTTTGCTGCCCCCAAGAGAAACCAAGGTTCTCACCGCAGCTCTGATGGCTGTGGAGGGTTTGCTGACGAAGGGTGTGTTCATGTACTGTTTCTGAAGGCCAAACTGAGCTTGCCTTCAGGATGGGTATGGCTGGGCCCTCAGGCCTGTGAAGGCCTTCTCTGGAGGGCCAGGGAGAGCGTGGTGCACATGTCCAGGCTCCTCTCATCTCCCTGCCATTGCTTCTGTCTTCACAACTAAAGGAAGATCCAAGGAGTGAGAGAGAGAGAGACAGACAGACAGACAGACAAACAGATGCAGAGACAAAAACAAAAACAGAAACAGAGACAAAGCAGCAGCAATTTGTGGTATGCCTTTTCAGATATAATATTAGAGCTCACACCCATGGCGATATCTCTCTGGTGAGGAGGAGGATAGTGACCCAGAGTACCTCATGGAGGGAGCAGAAAGCAAGCCGGAAGTACAGACAGCAACATGGAACATGGTGCTTGGGGAGGAAAGAGAAACTGTTCACACAAAGTGACACACACCACTTCTGAAAAACACAAACCCATCAGAGAAAGAGGCCATATGGTTTGCAAGAAATATACAAAAAGATACACATGCAGTCTGTGATTGCCGATTGTGGTAGGAAGTGGGCGGGCTGTGTAGAAGAGAAGGCAAATAGCTACCGAGCACAAGAGCAGCCCAGCAGCGCAAAGGGCACAGTGGATCTTGGCAGATGAGGTCTACAGAAAGGAGTGGGGCGGGGGGGCACCCACTCAGTTACCTCTCAGGTGCTATCTGAGTCACTTTCTGGTCGCTGAGATGCACTGCTTGACACCTAAGGAAGCAGAGGTTTCTTTTGGCTCACATGTTAGTCCGTAGTCAGCTGGTGGCTCCATGGCACAGGGAGAAGGAGGAGGAGATCTATTCATGGCAGGAAGCAGAGGGCAAAGGGAAGGGCTGGGTGGAACTGAATCCTTCCCCTGCAGTGACTCCCCTCTGCTGATCAGACCTCACCTCCTAACAGTGAGTCCAATATAATAAGCTCCTGTAATCCAGTTGCCTTCCAAAGACCTCACTTGTGAGTGCATGAGGCTTTGTGGGGACATCCAGACATAAACCATAACACAGGTCATGCCTGTCCAGGGACTTTGGCTCACAATTCTGAGGATAGGAAGGTGGCCCACAGTGAAGCACCAGCAGTAGAAAGAAGTGCTACCGTCTAGAGAGGCCATCTGGCCAAGACCTGGATGGAGCCTTCTGACTATCTCAGAAAAGATGTTCTCTTCTGGGGAGGCAGCAGCAGCCTCCAGCAAACTCTTGGATGTGTATTATTTTTAGTTTTCTGAGAAGTAAACTGAGGCTCGGAAAGACTAGGTAGTTTCTCCCAGGTCACTTAGCTACTAAATGGCAAGGACAAGGTTTAAGCATAGATGGATGACTCCAAGCCTGAGCTCTTAGCAGCCATTTTTTTGTTCTTTCTCCACCCTACTCCTCTGCCTTGCCTTGTCTTGCCTTCCTTCTACCACCCTGGGGATGGAACCCAGGGTCTCGTGCATGCTAGCTCTACCACTGAGCTAGGTCCGTTTTTGATTTTTATTTTGAGACAGAGCTTTGCTACACTGCCCAATCTTTCCATTTTCTAGGTATAGCCTGCTAGGTAGCTGGGATTATAGATGTGCATCTCTGTGTCTGGCTTAACTGTCATTGTTTAAAACTTCCACAGTTAGCCTCGGTGCCGCATAGGCACATGTCCACACACACGCACACATGCACACACACACACACACACACGTGTGTGTGTGCCACAAAAGGTACATGTTGCAATAGGTTAACTTTTATTCTTGGAGTTTTCAGCCTGGGCTCACAAGAGTCCATGAAGAAGGGTTTTGGGGGCAGAGATGGGAAGCTGGGATAGCTGCAGAGTTCCCTGGGTAAAACCAACTAAAACTGGCAGGGGGAGATGGTGCAGGTGGAGCAGGGTGGAGAGAACAGGGGAGCGTCTTAGCGTGTGATCTGCTTCCAGAAATAGCAACTGAGGACAGACCTGGAGAAATGCTCGCACCTGATGAGGTCTGTGTGCAGCTCCATCAGAGGCAGGAAGAGAAATGAAACAGGAGCATCATCAACAATGTAGAAAAAAACTATCAAGCGCTTCGTAGGTGCTCTTCACCCACAGCACCTCCATGGCACACCGTGGCGGCAAAGGTGCTGGCAGCATTTCAGGGATGAGGGCAGTTGACTTTTCTGTGGGCAGCAGGAGACAGGGGCTTGCGCTGGGATGAGCCCTGGCCTTCGACTTCTAGGCCAGTGCTGGCTCTCCCTCCAGCCTCACCACTGTCCTCTGTAGGTGTCCTCAGAGAGAGCCTCCGCAGACCCTGTCCTTCTTATCTGCCTGTTTTGTTTTGGGGGGCAGGGTCTCGCCATGCAGTCTGGGGTGGCCTTGAACTCCCAGCGGTCCTTCCTCCTCAGCCTTGGCACGCCTCACACAAGGCATGTGGGTGGCTTAATTTGCTCTTCTACCACACTGTTTTTCTTCCTGGGATGGCTGCTTCTCAGAGGAAGGCAGAGTCAGGGACCCTGGGATGCCTCTTGGGAGGGTGGGTGCTGGGGGGAGACCCAGGGCAGGGAAGAAGTCCGGCTGGCCTCCTCCACCCTTTCATTTCCAGTCTTCCTTACGTCTCCTCCCCAGCATGCAAGCCTTCCTGCTCTTCCTTTTTAAACCTAGACTGGGGAGCCAGGACCTGAATTTTTCAAAATTCTAAGCATTTCATTCTGCAGAGACCAGCCCGCATGCAGCCCCAGCAGAGCTCTCTCAGTGGGAGAGGCGGAGCTGCCTGACACATCCTTTTCCTTCCCACCAAGGCCCAAACACTAGGGGTGTTGGGGACCCTGTTTCCTAGGGGACTTTAATTACTGACATTAAGAGGAGGAGTTGTTTTTCCCTTCCACATGGGAGCTCTGCCTCACTGTTTCCAGAGGGAAGAAGGACACAGAATTGAAATGGTTCTCCAGGCTGGAAGAGATGTCCCCCACAGGCACACAGAGGGGGGTTCTGAGCCCCCAATCCCAGCTGCTATGCGCCAGCTGAACTCAGGAGGCTGCCCTCTTCTTTGGCTTGGGCATTTATTGGTCAGCTAAAATTTGAATATTACTGGGGAGGGATAATAGCTACTTTTGTTTTGGTTTTGTTTACTACATTATGCAAGCTGACCTTGAACTCACTTATGTAGCTCAGGCTGGCCTCAAATTTGTAGCGATCCTCCTGACTCAACCTCCCAAGTAAGTGCTGATGTTACCAGGAGTATCTCCTGACACCCATCTGGGATGTTAGCTATCTACAATTTATTTTTTCCTGCTCACCCTTCAAGAGTATTTTTTAGAAAAAGAGAGAAAATTAGATGGTTGAGGAAGCAATAAAGTAGAGAGAGGGCTGGGGAGATAGCTCAGTAGAATAAGTGCTTGCCTGGCAAGTGCAAGGTCCTAAATTCAATCCCCAGTAACACATACACAGAAGGAGACAGAGAGAGAGAGAGAGAGAGAGAGAGAGAGAGAGAGAGAGAGAGAGAGAGAGACAGAGAGACAGATTAAAACAATTTTTAAAAAGTAGAGAGAAGAGCACACAAACTGGAAGTAAAGGAAGAGTCCAAGCAGAAGCTCTAGCACAGGGCAAACTGGCCCTGTAGTCAGTTAGACTCATGGATGCTGTCCAGCCTTACCTTCCATCCCAGACCCACTGACTCAGAAGTTCTAGGGGTGGGCTTGGCAGTCTAAGGTGTGTGGTCAAGTCTGGAGACAGCTGACTTCCAGCCTGGCCTGTCTGCTGGAGCCCTGCCTCCAACCCTCCAAGGGCTGAGGGATAGGCAAGCTCTGTTCTGTAATCTGCCTGCTCTCCTGGGCTTTGCAGGAGAAACCGCCACCATGGGGTGTGGCACCTCTAAACCTCAGGTGTGTGTGTGGGCTGACTTGCAGTGGAGCAGGGGAATTGCTGATGAAGTTTGGCAGGAGAGAGATCACCAGAAGGAGGTACCCTGGGGCAGCCACCTGGCCACCCCAGAAGCTCAGGGAGCCTACAGAGCAGGGAGGGGGACCTGCAGAGGCTGGAGCCTGCAGCAGTGGCCCAGCCCGTTGGGTTCAGCTGAGCTGGCCGCACCAGCAGGGCAGGTGCTTGTCTCCTTGCCTCCCTCGGTGCCTTAACTCTGGGTCAATTGACTCAAGATTCAACTTTTAGCCAGGTATTTCCTGGCCCATGTCCCATCCCCCTGGTGGCCGAGGCCAGGATACAGAAGTCCAAGGATCTGATGGTGAAGCCTGACTCAGTCCCCCGCAAGCTAGACATTCCTTTGAAGGCCCCTTACATGCTCTATTTTTCTCCTTGGCATTTAGCATCTGAAATGCTGTGCCTTCCGTCTCTTTCCTTCTATTAGAATGTGGGCTTCAGGAGGAGAGGATTTTTGTTTGTTTGTTTTTGGCACTGCATTCTTTACCATTCCCCAATGGTCTGACATAGTGCCTGGCACATCATAGACGCTAATAACTATTTTCTGAAGAAAAGGATTGAATCTTAAACTCATTCCAGTCTCATATGAGAAAGCCAAACTACAAATAAAGAGCAAAATAAAAAGATAGATAATAGGAAACAAGGAGACAGATCTTTCACCAATGGGGAGGAGACAGAGATGGAGGGAAGGGGAATAGGGAGGGGAGGGGGGCAAGGAAGAACTGAGAGGTGTAATGTGCATGCGTCAGCTCCCCGTGAGCAACGTGATCACTATGCACAGCAGACACAGGCTAAAGAATAAAAATTGAAAAAAGCCACAAAATGCATTCTAATCTTAAACTTTGCACCATGATCTATCACACTTAACATAAAAATGATTTTCCCCTAAACAGTTGAGCATAAATCAATGCCTCACAGGAAGCCGAAGCTTCAGGTCCCTACACATAGAGCTCAGGGCTCCTCCGAGAGGAACATGCAACCAGGCCGCAGGGGTGAGAGAGGGTAGGGCTGTGCAGGTCAGGGCCCCTGGGAGGGGAGTCAGCTGACAAAGGCTCTGAGCCTCAGCCATGAGTGTTTCTAGGGGAAGGACTCACAGGTAGGTTATAACCAAGTGACAAAAACCAGTCAATTTCTGAATCTAGTGCAACTCTTGAAATTCCTGGGGAGAGTATAGTATAGGATGAAGAAATGAAGACAAGAGTGAGAATGTAGAAAGCTGAGGTCATGTGGAGCCCTGTCTCCTGAGGGGAGAAAAGGAGTTACCCAAGAACTGCAATGAATTTATTTATTTATTTGGTACAGGGTCTCACTATACAGCTCAGACTCGTAGTGATCCTCCTATCTCAGGCTCCCCAGTGCTGGAGTTACAAGCATGCACCACCGTATCCTGTCTCATTGGCCAGCTCAGGGTGCCCAGGGGCAGGCTGACAGTGCAAGTGGTGCAGGGGATCGAACCCCAGTTCCTGAGCTTGCCTAAGCAGGCACTTAGTCCACTGAGCTAAGTGGGCCCTGCAGTGAATTTATTTATACAATCAGCAAGAGATTTAGGACAGGCGAAACTTCCCTGATGGGAGAAGGGACTTGCCTGACAACTTGTTTGTTTGTCTGGCTTGCCTCAGGCGTTCTGTGTTCTCTGGGCTGGCCTTACTTTAGTCCTGCATGTGTGATCAGTCTCCACCTCAGCTACGCCCCCACAGTTAATGCATCGTCTTCTCAGAACCAGATGAGGTTAGCATAATCTCTGTTTGAATCTGAATTCCAGTGAAGTCTAGATGAATAAGATACTCTGGAAACAGTCCTGGTAGGACAGGGCAGTCCTTGACTTCAGTAGTGGGACTATATGCTCTTTGTTTCCTTACTCTTGGCACTGTATATCCCCCAAAGGCCCTTTAATGAAGGTCTGGTAAGTTAAAATTTAACTGTTATTTTCCATTGATTTTTCTAAATATTAAATTACATTTCAGGCCTTGTGGCAAATCATCCTAAAACTGTATCAGACACCCTTTCCATATTAGTATAGTTTTGAGCTTCCTGTGGTGATAAGGTTTTGTAAGGGGTCATCTGCAAGTACGTGGACTCATCTTACTGGGGGTCATTGTGGGAAAGTTTTGCATAAGAAACAAAGGGCATATAGGACTAGATTTGCATTAACCCCAAGATACTATAGAAGAAGAATTTCCTGATATCTTTTTTTAATAGACTAATATTACAAATGGAAAGTGGAGCCTTGGCCTCTTGACCCCACTTTTCACATTCTTCCCATCTTGTCGGCCCATCTCTATCTTTGTATCGGTCGATTTTCGTCTTACTGAGACACCATACCTGACACCCCCAACATAACAGAGGAGGTGCTGAACTTGGCTCCTGGTGTCAGGGGACTCAGTCCACAGTTAGCTGGCTTAAGGGAGGAGTATGATTGCAGAAGGGCCCAGGGGAGCAAAGCTGCTTGCTTCACGGTGGCCAGGAAGCAAAGCAGACAGACAGGTCCAGAGGGAAACATGTGAGGAACCACTTATAACACAAAGATCACATCCCTATGGCCCACTAAGGCACACCCTGGAGCATTCTTTACTAATCTGCTATATATTTCTTAATCCAATAAAATGTATACATCAGGATCAATTATCACTATCTCCTAAGAGTAGAAAGACAGAGAAAAAAGTCTATACCTTTAAAATTCCATGCTTAAACACTGTATACACTTATAAGGGCAAGTTTCTTGAGCTTCTACACTTAGTACTGTCTTGTCACTGCAGGTCATACAATAAAGGAAATACAAAATCGTCCCCAACAATTGCATGATAAGTTTCAATTTCTGAGCACTTACTTATACAAGCCCTGGATACTTACATACATTACCATAAGTAGTTCTCACAACCTTATGGAATAGATTGTTGTGTTCAGCTTCTTCGGGTTGATGATGGAACAAACCCAACTCAAACAAGCTTAGGGAAAAAGGAAATTTTTGGTGCACAGAAATGAAAGTACCAGGGCTTGTCTAGCTCCAGGCTAGGTTGGGTGCATACATTTAAACACACCAGATAATGCACTCTTGTTTCATTTCCACTGTGTTGGCTTCACTCTTTGGTGTATTCTTCCCACATGTGAGGGGAGACAGCCCCCAGTAGCTGTGGCTCCCACAGGCCTTGCGTCTTATCATCTCAGATGAAGACAGGCCTATTCTGACCCAATATCCACATCAAGCCTTCTCAAAAACTTAGTTGGAGGGTAACCCAATCGGGACCCCCTTCTGTTCCTCTCCGACAGAAGCTTTTCTATCCAATAAAGTTTTTCCTCAACCTCCATTAAAAAACAAACAAATAAACAAAAAAACTTAGCTGGAGATGTATCATGTGAACACATCTGCACCAACCTCTGAGCCCAGGAGAATAGGACATTTTGGTTAGTGGCTCCGTGTAGTAGGGATGGAGAGGGTAAAGAGGGGGGCGGGGCTCATATTTTCATTTTACCCAGGATGAAGTTGAGATGCAGAGGGATCAAGAAGTTGCCCAAAGCCAAAGGGCCTATGAAGAGCAGAACTGAGTCATCAACTATTAATTTCTAAGCCTATTTATCATTGTTCCGTTTTCAATTTTTGAAGGTTACAAGAAAAATTTAGGTAACTTAAAATCAATCATTTGGAAGAGCATGATTTACTGAAAAGCCTGTTTTAATCTCCAGACCAGGTGTTCTCAATGTTGGTGTGATTAATGTTAATGTTTGAAGTATATGATAAGTTAATTGTCCTCAGTTATAGGTGAATTAGCAAATGATTTGATTTTTTATTTTTTACTATAAACTGACAAATTATAATTTTAGAAATTTATGGGGTATAAAGTAATGTTATGACTTACAACTATAATGCAGAACAGCTACAGCAAGTAAATGTAACTATCACCTCTGTATTGGTCAGCTTTTTGTTGCTATGATTGAACACCTGAGAAAATCGATTTAAATGAGAAAGATTAATTTTGGGTCTGGTTTAGAGGTCTCACCCCATGGTGAGTTGGTTCCAGAGCATCACGGTGGGAGGGCTGGTGAAGGAGAAGTTGTTCATGTTACAGCAGCCAGGGATCGGAGCTGAGGAAGAGAGCTCAGGACCACATGTGTCCAACACCATGCCTTATGACCATCTCTCAACAAGGTCCTACCTCCTACAAATTCCTCACCTTGTGATAATGCATCAAATTATTATCTCATCAATGGAGTAATCTACAGTCAAGGCCTTCATGATTGAATCTCCACTAACACCCACAGACACAGAAGTGTTGTCTATAATTTCTTATCCTTTTCAAAGTCCAGTTAAGTTGACAGGACTCAGTTGACCCACACAACCTCAAACAACATTTTTGTGGTGAGAATATTTGAAATCAGAATTAAATAAAAATCACTCCTCTAATTATGTCATTCTCTCTTTGTGTGTGCTATGATGAACTCTCAGGTGAGGCTTTTTTTTTTTTTTTTTTTTTTTCCAGTACTGAGGATTGTACTCAGGACCTTGAGCTAGCCAGGCAAGCACTTACTCTACTGAGCTAGCTCCCTGGCCCCATTTAATTTAATTTATTGTTTTGTGGTACCAGGGACTGAATTCAGGACCTTGTGCTTGCAAGGCAAGTGCTTATTAAGCCTAACTGTTATGTAAGACATGTTATCACTCATTTTGCTTCTGAGGAGAAAATGATAGGGTACATGACAAAGCTTGCCATAAATTTGTCCCTGTCGTAATATGGAGTGGGGAAGCTCCCAAGAACAATATGGGATATTCTGGATAAATTAGTAGAAATGATAAGTCAGTTCAGCAAATTGCAGATCATAAGAAAGCTGCAAAAAGAAAGTGAAGGGGAAAATTTGAAAAAGAAAAAGAGAAGGAAAGAAAGAAGGAGAAGGGGGAAAGGAAGGTTCAAAGAACTTTGGATTAGAGTTGAAAATAAAGTAAAGATGAAAAGAAATTGATACCAGTTCTAGATTTCACTGATAGAAGACTAGAAAGAAATACAATGAAAAAAGAGAACTTGTCTGCTAAAGAATCTAAACTGAATATTCTAGAATAATCTAAGTGAATATGAAGATCTCAGTCAAAGGAAATTACTAATCTCTGAGAACAAAAATAGTGTGAATCAATGGAGTATCAGGCTGGAAATATTCAATACAGTAAATGTGTATTTGTTCCAAGGTGTAAGAGCTCAGGGAGTCCTGGACCAAGTTAGGAGCAGGGAGAATGCTGAAACTGCTGCTGGGGGGACCCAGACAAGCTCGGGCCTGGACCCACGTCACATAGGAGCTGAGCAGGCTGAAGCTGGATGTTAGAGAACTGGGGGTGTTTCTGCTGGGTAAGAAGATGTAGAGGCAAGGCTGAAGAGTCAAAAGTAACTAGACTGGCTCTAATTAAGAACACAAGATTACAGGAAAAGGGATTTTTGTCTCAAGTAAGATAGCACCTTTGTGAAAGTCAAAAGTGTCATTGATCTAAATCAAATGAGGCTATAGGGCAAGCAAAGTAAAGGGCATTTTTCGCCTCTACCAAAGAGATGAGGAAAAGTCCAGCGGATATAACTTGCCTGTAACCACCTTAGGGACACGGTCCAGGACAGGAGCCTATAGATTCCCCTAGTCTGTATCCAGGAGTGTGCTTCTAGAGATGAGGATACAGGGGCAAGCAGCCAGCAGTGGGTCCTGATCCTCTCCCAGTGAGGAAGTCCCGGTGATGCCAGGCACGACTGAGAATGACAAACAGCTCTGAACATCTGTGGAGAGAAGGACCAGGTCAGGAGCAGCGATTTCCTATGGGAAGTTATGTCTTCTGCCAGGAAACAGGGATCTCTGTCGGGAAAGCAGGCATTTCTGACAGAACAGTGGTTTGTGAGAGAAAAACGGATTTCTGACCAAAAATTGTTGGTTTCATATGGGATTTTAGTGGATTTCTGACAAAACAACAAGGATTTCTTTTTATTATTGCTTTGAGGTACTGGGAATTGAACTCCAGGCCTTTGCACCGGGCTCTCCTCTCAGATCTTTTCAAATTTTGAGACAGTCTCACTAAGTAGCTCACTCTGGGCTTGAACTTGGGATCCTCCTGCCTCAGTCTCCCAAAATGCTGGAGTTACAGATGCATACCACCATACTGGATCAAAGCAAGGATTTCTGAGGGAAATAATTTTTTTTTTTTCAGGCCAGTGATTTCCAAAAAGAGAGTAATGATTTCTGACACAACATTATTCATATTCATTACATAGGAATTTCATTTTATAAAGTGGCATGCATTTTAATGTGGCCACCCTTATTTCTTATAGATTCAAGTTTCTCATGACTCAACCTTTATTTCTCCCAAAGCACTTATCAGCAGGCAGCTGGAGCATGCCTGTAATCCCAGCCAGAGGATCTTCATGAGTTTGAGGCTGGCCTTAACTACACAGTGAGGCCCTGTCTCAAAAAACAAAACAAAACAAAAACCAAAGCACGTATTATCATGTATGGAGTTTTAGAATCAAGAAAGTTTCCATTTGGTAAAGTGTTCTATCACCACCTAGCTCTCTGGACACAGGACAATAGTGAACATACATTAAAAACAAAGGGCTTAGGCCCTCTTGCCTCTCAAAATATTCCCTGCCAAGAAGTAAAGCTGACAAGAACTATAATAGGTTTGGCAGGGAAATCTGGAGGAGTCTGGAAAGACATTTGTGTTTTCTCTTGTCTAGTTCCTTCCTACTCCTGTTTATTTATTTTGGTCTTTTTTTTTTTTTTTTTTTTTTTTTGAGACAGGGTCTCACTATGCAGTTCAGGCTGGCCTTAAGCTCATTTTGTAGCTCAGGCTGGTCTCAAACTCACAATAATCCTCCTGCCTCAGCCTCCCGAGTGCTGGGATTACAGGCCTGCGTCACCATGCCCGGCTTTTCCTCCTACTCCTGTTTATTCATTGTTAGTAATGCTAAGATGACCTTCCAGTGGTACCAAGGAGACTTGCGGCTGAGGCTTTCAGAAATTGTAGGGCAAATCCCACAGATTGAGATCTAGTCCAGTATGACCCTCTAGGACAAGTGAATGATCTCTCACAGAGGTTTTACATAGCAACAATTATGTGGAAGCTCTTCACTATGAATTCTAACATGACAAGTAAAAATTTTTTCATGCAATTTTTTTTTATTTTATTGAGAAAAAAATTGCAATGAGACAGCTTCAAAACAGGTCGGTAGGAGAGTTACAACAATTAATACATTGCATATTGTTATTTTGTAGTAGTTTTTCATGCAATTTAAGACTGTTGTAAACTAACAGGGCTAAGTATCACTCCTCAGCATGAGTTTTCTGACACTGATTCATGGTAAAAAGCTTTTGCTCTGCATCTTAGATAGGAATCCTTTTCTGATGACTGAGGAAGAGGAGAGGCTGATGGCTTTCTCTCTTCATGGCCTTATAGGGCTTCTCTCCAGTGGGGATGGTGTGGTCCTGAGTGAGGTGTGAGTTCCTGCTAAAGCCTTGTGCACATTTTTGGCCTGCACTCCAAGGGTCTTCCTCTGGTGTGTGTGCGACTACGGTGAGTAATGGCAGAGTGGTGGGCGAGTGCTCTTGAGCACTGAGGGCACTTGGGAAGAGGCTGCACGCCATTGCCTGTGCTCCAGGCCTTGCCATACCTGAGGCCAGGTCTCTAGGGTGAAGGCACAGTGTCTATGATGGTTGTGCTCTGCCCTGAGCTTTGGGCTGGGCATGGTGGCGTGCGCCTGTAATCCCAGCACTTGGGAGGCTGTAAGCAGATCACTACAAGTCTAATCTAGTAGTGAGACCCTGAACACCCTGTAGACCTTTCCCTAAAATACAAAAAAAAAAAAAAAAAAAAAAAGGATATGGTAGATATGTCTGTAATCCCAGCACTCAGGAAGCTGAGGCAGTAGTGTTACCAGGAGTTCCAGGCCAGCCTGGGCTACATAGGAAGATCCTACCTCCAAAACAAAAAATCAAAATCAGAGCTATAGCCCAGAGTTCCTCAAAGGTCCTTGAATCAGGTTTCTTTGGAGCAAAGCTCCCACCCACAAGACTGGCAGACACGTGGCTGGCACTCCGGCCTGAAGCCATGTGCTGTCGTCTGCAATGCTAGGTGGGAGGTTTCTCCTCACTCTCTGCGGTTCCTTCCCTGGTGGTCTAGTGGTTAGGATTCGGAGCTCTCTATGGTTCCTATCTGTGCTGTACAGGTGGTCAGTTCTGGCTCAGATGCCTTAGTGACACCAGTGTACTCAGGCCTCTGGCAGCACCTCCTGGTACAGGTTCCTCTGGTTCCCAGTCCACTTGTCCACTCCTCCTGGGTGAAGGTCATGGGCATTCCTTGAAGGTCACTACACTGGTACAGACCCTCCCTGGGTCTACTCAGGTACAGAGGTGGCCCCACTGTCACTGCACTTTCCGATCTGCCAATGGTGGGGACAGACATGCCACGCTACATGCACACAACCACCCACAGTGCTGGAAGTCCCTGTCCCACTCACTGTCAACCTCAAGAATAGCAATTTCAGGGGCCAGGGAGATGGCTCAGTGGAATAAACATTTCCCTGGCAAGCGTAAGGGCTGAGTTCAAATCCCTGGTTCCACAAAAAGAAAGAATAACGATTTCCACCAAGAGGACTGTGACAGGAATGAGGGTTTCCGTTAGGAAAGGCAAAGGGCAGCAGCATGGAACAGACTGGAAAACAACAAGACAGAATCAGCTTCTGTTGGGGAGTGGGTGCTTGGGTGTAGAGGGAGGAGGCCCGGCCTGGAGGCTCCTGTGGGTGTCATCTTGGTCCAATATCTGTTTGAGTGAGGTGTGGGAGGATCTACTTAATAAGGGGAAGGACAGGACCAGGAAATGCATCCCCTGCCTGGGGTGAGGGTGGGGGAACTGATCCTGTTCCTTCCCCCAAATCCAGAATTAAATAGCACTCAAAGGGCATAAGCATCTGCCTGGCAAGCACAAGGTCCTGAGTTCGATCCCCAGTACTGCAAAAAAAAAAAAAAAAACAAAAAAAAAACACCTTGGTTTGCATTCAGGAAATTCCGATGGAAACGTTTGCCCTCTCACATCATTGTGTGCTCTTAGTGAAGTGGATAGGAGAGGAGAGCCCTGATCTCTAAAACTGTATTGCAGATCTTATCTAGCACCCCAGTCCCGTATGCTTGGGGACAAATTAGCACTGTGATAGGAAAGCAAATGAGGGAGGGAAGGACCCTTTGTCAGAAACAGCAGGCTGGCAAGCACCTGATCAGCGGGAACAGTGGTTTTCCCTTGTGGTAGCTGCACCTGGACGCTCAGGGCAAGGAGGGGCCGCTCCAGAGCTCTGTTCCTGCAGGTGGCCAGGCTGCCCGTGAGCAAGGGTCCAGCAGCACAACCGAGACAGGGATGGTTTCCCTTGGACTGAGCTCTCATTGACACCACCCCACCCCCACGCCCACCCGGTTCCAGCCCCACATCCACCACGTGACTGGATGACTCTGTGAGAATGTTAATTGTGCAGAACAGCTGCAGCTTCTCAGCCAGGGAGTGCAGGATTCTATTTCCAACCGGATGCAGGGCTCTGTGCAGCGCTTCACACTTGCCTTTGCATACACACACACACACACACACACACACACGCACGCACGCACGCACGCACGCACGCACGCACGCACCCCACCTCCCCCGCACCGACACACAAGGCCCCCTGCAAAGAGATCCCCAGTCACTGCCAAGCACTCCTCATCCTCCGTGGAGTACCTACCACTTCTCCTTGCAGACCTAGAGAACATTGTCTTTTCTTCCTGTCCAGCACCTCTGATCTTTCCTGTCAGCCTTGATTGGATTCAGAGGAGGATAACATATTCTCCAGCTTTCTCAGTCTTAACAAATGGCCATGACTGATCCTCAAGCCATCTTATCACTGCCAGTGTAAATTGAGAAAGAGTCATGGTGGGAATGTTTATTACATATGAGAAGCATACTGGAGATTTTCTTAAATTTCAGAAACTGCAGTTCTGAGGACAGTGATATACTCTTTTTTTTTTTTTTTTTCCTCAGACAAGATTACATGGCTAAGAACCAACACATCAGACTTTCTTGGCAGAGCCTCCTCCTTTGTTCTCATCTGAGGACGTGGGTTTAAGTCTGTCATGTCAGAAGTGATTTGAAGTTTTATTGTTGTTTTGTACTATTTTGGGGTTTTGTGTCTCACTGAGTTGTCCAACCTGGTCTTGAAACTCGTGATCCTTCTGCCTCAGTGTCCTAAGAGCTGGAATTAGAGGTGTGCACCACCGCTCCCAGCTGCAGTTCTCATCCCTTCATTGCTTGGGTCATGGGTCATCTACGGCTTCCCAGGAACAGCAGTGATGTGAACTAGGAGACCAAGAGCCTCGAGTCAGCCCCTTTCTGTGAAGACCCATGAGGCCTTGCGAACGGCTTCACCTCTCTCTCACCCTCCTTCTCTTCTGCTCTTTCTTCCCCTCCTTCCCACCCTCCACCTTCCACCCAGTAATGGGGATTAAACCCAAGGCCCTAGGCCCTGAGCTAAATCCCCAGCCATTTTAATTAATTAATTAAATTAAATTTTGAAAGAGAATCTCCCCTAAGTTGCCTAGGCTGAATTTGTAACCTTTCCGGCACGGCCCCCCACAGTGCCAAGACTGCAAGCATTGGCCATCACCCCTAGTTTTGCTTAGTATCTCTTAGCTGTATTTACCTCATCTGTGACATGGGGTTAAAAATGCCCACCTCATGTGGTTGTTGAGGTGATAAGATGTGATAGTACATGTAGAGTACAGAAGTCCTCTGGGGCCTGCAGGGACTGGTTCCAGAAGCCAACCCAGGACACCCAGGCCAACAGACGTGATGGCAGTATGTTTACAGTAACATATAATGTGCCTCTGTACTTCAAATTGTCTCTTGGTGACTTACAATCCCTAGTACAACATGAAAGCTATGTAAGTCTACCGTCTATTTAGGGAATTATGCACGTTCAGTATGTGGTATAACAAAAATATAATGAACGCTCAAATATTTAAAAATTATGACAATAAAAGGGACATTGCCATTAATCCTCCTTCCTGAGTATCTTTAGCTATGCTCTCGTGCCTCAAGGTCCTGAATTGATTTAAAATGTTTCCTTTTCATAGCTATTTTGACTGTGAGGAGAGCCAAAAATTACACAGTGACAGACCTGGTGGATAAGGTGAGTAAGGACAGTGCCATGTTTTCATGAGGTGCCTATCTGCTGCATGGCCCTGGGCAGCAGCATGAAGAGTAGCTCTTAAAATCATAACCTTGTAAAGACACTCAGAGAAGATGGCTTCTAGGACTGCTTCCAAAAGTGTCAGGCTCGACAGGCCAAGTGTGTTCAAAGAGGGAGGATCCTGAGGGGGATTCAAGGTGATGGATCTTTTGCTCTATTACATTTTTTTTAGAGTTTTACACATTTACCATACTATATTTTGACCACAGATGGTGTAGACACAATGTTTTTAAATGGCTATTTTCACCTCGCTGTTGGTTGGATCCCAGAATGTAGGACACAGGGATACAGAGGGCCAGTCGCACCCAGCACCCAGTAGGGTTAGTGACTGTGGGGCCCTTACTTCTGCGGGGACAGCAGTGACCTCATGAGTAGGGTGTGGAGGGATGGTGATAGAGCCTGTGTCCATCACCAAAGCGCTGCCTAGAGCCTTCGTGGAAGCTGCAGGCACCGCCGCCGCCTTGCTGAGTTCCCAGGGTGGGGCTTTGGAGCACAAAGACCCCATAACTATAAACAGCAGTGGCTATCAGGCAGCCGTGCCAGCACCCAGCACGCCCTGCAAAGGACTGAAAGAACGGTGCTTCTAGAGCCTCCTCTGAGTGGGCCCAGTACAGGACCCCAAGTTACCATGTGCCTCAACAGTCACATGACTGGAAGGGGCTTCCTAAGCAGGGCAGCCTCAGGGGTCACTCTTGGCTGTCTCCGCTTCTGTGACACATAGATAATAAGACACATACAGGGGTAAAGTCCCAAGCGTCAGCATGTGGCTGTCCTCTCATTAGGCCTACGGCACCAGGGCTGTGCTGGCCAGAAGGTGACATTCCAGAAATCACAGACCAAGCTACACACAGAGACTCAGCTGTGTGCTTGGAAAACCAGATTGCCTCTCCCCAGAACTAGAAACAAGAAACTTGATGAGTAAGGAGAGGCAGATGAGCCAGATGGACACCCAAGTCCACTCAAGGTGCTGGGCGCTCTGAGGCCTGCAGCAGAAAATGGTGTCGTTCGGACTGAGAAGGGGGAGGAGGCCAGGAGGGAAAGGGGTGTGAACCTCGCTGTGCTGCGGAGCCCAGGCTGGCGGTGGGGACTGAGTGTGGAGAGAACATTCTCCTCAGTTGGAGGGATTCTGATGGAAAGATCACGTTGAAAAGCTGAAATCTGGGGCCGGGGAGATGGCTGAGTGGAATAAGCACTTCCCTGGCAAGGGCAGGGCCCTGAGTCTAATCCCCAGTTCCACAAAAGAAAAAGAAAAAAGAAAAGCTGAATCATTTATGCAGAACACAAAATCAAAATAAAAGCCTTATATTCATTAGCACAAAAGTAACTGAGTTTTTTCTCGGGTGATGGTGACATTCTTTTTGCATTGTTATTTTTTTAGGGAAGGGTCTACAGGGTGTTCAGGGTCTCACTACTAGATCGGACTCATAGTGATCCATCTATTTACAGCCTCCCAACAGCTGGGATTACAGGCCTGCGTCACCATGCCCAGTCTCAACGGCCATCTCAGCACGCCCCAGGGGTGGGGCTGGCATGGTAGACCTGGGGATCGAACCCCTGGCCCCTGTGCCTGCTTGTTTTTAGGAGGAATTGTATGACTATTTTTCATGCCAAGTCCACTTGAGTGGATTAAGAAATGCCCAGGGAATTAGCCAAGGACATGTCTGGCTGTATCTGGTGGGCCATTTGGGTGGCTGTGGCACTGTGTCTTGTCCTCAGCTCCTTCCTCTTTGGCACTGCTCCCCGATCTGCTTCTTGCCACCACAAACCGAGCAGCTTTGCTTCACCTGGCCCTTCTGCCAGGACAGTCTTACCTTTCAACCCAGCTGACCAGGGACTGAAACCTCTGAAACCAGGAACCTATGCCCTCTTTTCCTTTAGACAGTAAGTGTCAGGTGTTTGGTACCTACAGCAGGAGAGCTAGCTCATACAAAGAGGGGAGTAATATGAAATCAAAAGCAAAATCAAAGATTTCTTTTTTAAGACAACACAATACCAACAGCTTCCAGGGACTCCCCGGAGCCCCCTGCTGGCCAGGTGGCCCCCCCATCACACCTTCACAGTGGGAGCAGCTGGTGATCAGGAGGATGACCCTTGAGTCACTGGGCCACCAGAGGAGATTTCTACTCACTCTGCTGTCAAACATCTATTTCCACTGCACTGCAGTGAAGAGGAGCCTGACCATATTTCTGAATTAACCACAAGCTCTTTGAAATTGATTTTTCAAGAATTCTAATATTCTCTGGACAAAGGTGACACTGTATATAAACTTAATATATTGAGAGGAGCCTCAGGTACTGCACCCTGTGAATATCTAATAGACATGGATCATGGGGTGGCAGTATTCCTTGCAAAGAATACTCAGCAGTGTCTGCAGTTGCCTCTGTTGGGGTTTGGCAGATGCTTCAGACGTCTTGGAGGTACAGGCCCAGTGGCGCTCCCAACACCCCACGGAGCACAAAGCAACCCTCTGCAAGAAGGGATTGTCTGATACAAAATGTCCATAGTCAAGAGCTGAGAAACCAAGCATCCCGGAGGTGCAAAAAGAACTGGACTGCTAGTGAGGTGGCCGTGCCAAAAGGGTTACAGCATCAGGGCTACGTTAGAGCCCTGATCCACCAGTCTGCTGGTGTCCCCAGAAAGCTCTTAGGAGGGTTAGGAACCAAAGCCAGGATCCATCTGCAATAAACTCCAACCACAGGGTATTTTGCTGCCCCATGCAGATGTGCAGCTGAGCAGCTGAGCTGAGGGTGGAGCAAGAGCAATTAGGCGGGCCGTGGTGCACCCGAGACCAACCATGCCTGCAACTGAATCCCCAGCAAGGTGTCTGTCTCCCTCCGGCATTGCCCGCACCAGCCCACCTACGGCTGCCTAGCTCTTTAGGGTAGCACTGAGCGGAGCCTTGTGGTATGGGACACCTTCTTTCTGCGGCTATGTCTCTGTCAGCAGCAATTCTGACTGTGACCCAAGGCTGGTGTCCACATAAGATGATTTTATCCTTGGCTTGCATTCACCCACTAAGTTTGCACTTTGCAGTTGAAGGTAGGAACTCCCTGTGTGAGAGCAGGGGGAATTGCCTTTGAGAAGCAGCTCTACCTTCTGAGTGTCTAGAGCTTGAAAGACCAATGTAGTTTGCTCTAATCCAGCACTAGTGTTTGTCAGAGGTATTAATGCAAGGTAGTAACTAATAAGATATAAGCAATTTAAGCCAGGTATGGTGGCACAAATCAGTAATCTTAGCAGTCCTGGGAAGCTGAGGCAGGAAAAACAAAAATTTGAGACCAGCATGGGCAGCTTAGTGACTTAGTGGGTTCCTTCCTCAAAATAAAAGAATAAAAAGAGGGTTGGGGATGCAGCTCAGTACAAAGGCTCTGGATTTAAACTAGAGTACTGAAAAAAAAAAAAAAAAAATAGCCGTATGGGCTGGCCAAATAGCTCAGTGGGTTAAAGTGCCTGCAAGCAGGTGCAGAGACCAGGAGTTCAATCCTGGGCCTGCCATGCTGGCCCCGCCCCCGGGGTGTGCTGAGATAGCAATTGAGACTGGGCATGGGGGCGCATGCCTGTAATCTCAGGGTCTGGGAGTCTGCAAACAGGCGGATCACTACAAGTCTAATCTAGTAGTGAGACCCTGAACACCCTGTAGACCCTTCCCTAAAATACAACAACAACAAAAAATAGCTTTCTGTCAATATACGCTTTCTCAACAAATTACTAAAGGTATCCATATTATCATGTGATAGTGTGTCAGAGAAACTATTTTCATAGTTAAAAAAGAGGAAGATTTGCACTGACAAAAGTAAGGAAACACTGGTTTGACCCCCCCCCCCCCATACCTCTGGTGGCTCCGTGAGGACCGACCCTACATGCACATGTTTCACAACTTGGAAATGTTTTCTCCTCCACCCTTAGGTGAGGAAGAGGAGCAGGGTTTCCACTTCTACCTTATGGGTGATGCCAGAGGGCTCTAGGCCTTATTTGCCTCCAGATCTCTATCCAGCAGTGCTGGGTCTTGGTTCCCTTTCGCTGACGAGGGAACAAGAGCTTCTGCTCTGTGCATTGGTGATCGAGGCCCCACGTGGTCTCTGAGCCCCTGGATACCAAGGGCCATTCCAGGCAACCAGAGGCTGCTGAGGAGGCCAGAAAGTACTTAACCCGGAGGAACCAGTCATTGCACACACTCCTGAGCCCCAGTCAGCCCATGAGAATTCCACTGAAGTAGCGGAAATAGAAAGTAATGAATAGGCTAATGTTTCATTGTCACAGAAACCTCTGTTTACTGTGGGGTTTATATTTAGTTCAATTTCCCGGAAATTTCCCGTGAGGATTTCAGGTGAGCTTGAATGTCTGAAAAGTAAAGAAAAAGCTAAATCAGCTTAGATATTTTTGGATTATTTTTCCTTTCGCATTGTATTACTCAAAATCTGCGAGTTTCACTAACATCATTAAAGGAGGAAGTCTGTAGACCAAATGAACGTTTTAGTTACCTTTTTTCAGGAGCTAATCATCCACTCATTCATTTATTCATTATTGAATATAAGGCATCATGCTAAGCTTATAAACAAGAAATCCCTTTGAAGACAAACCAGAATGGCTGACCCTTATGAAGAAATCAGCTACTAAAGAAAGTCATTGCACTGGGCTTATTCTGATTGCTACTTTAAACCACTTTTGTTGAAAAGTTCTGTCGGAATGGAAAGCATGCAGCATGAGAAGCCTTGCGAGTGAGTCAGAAATTCTCTGAATTCTGAACAGGCCCTCCAATGGCTGTAGTGTTTACAGAAAACTAGTAATGGAATACTTTACCTTCAGTTCTTTGTGATGAGAATCTAAAATCTCATTTTAGAAACTTCAAAACAAGTTCCAATGCAGCTATCTCAAGGGCAAAAAAAAAATATTTGTCTGATATAATCTAGAGTCTGGTATTGGTTGTTACTCACTAAGGGACTTTTGTACAAAAAATAAATTTATGTGGTAAAATTCCATTATTCACACCATATCTTTTCAGCTCATCAAAAAGTAACTACATTTTATTTGAAAGGGAGAGAGATGGGATTGATTTGGCAAATGGAAACTAAGGAAATATTTCTAGATGGATATTTTGACTTTCACTGTTGGGTGGAAGATGACAAAATGAGGCAGGAAATTACAAAAGTCTGTGACACGAAGGAGGAAATTACTTATGCAGGGCTCACAGATGGAGTGAGGGGCCAGCGGGTCTGCTCCATTCCTGAACCTTGCTGCTTGCACCCTTACCAGGAGCCAGGCCCTGAGTGGGGAGTGGGCACTGAGAGGCCTTCTCGATGCTCATGGTCCATTTGGGGCAGACTTGGCCAACTAGCTAGACAGTGCCAGCACAGCGTGCTCAGGTCCCCAGTGGTTCAGGAGCTGGGAGCACACGATAGGTGCTGGCCAGGGGCCCGGATGCTGCCTAGACTTGAAGACCGCAGCCTCTGGAGACTGCCTCTCAGGACTGATGCTGCACAGTGCATTTAAAAATAAAAAAGTACACAATTGCAAGAGTGTGATAAGACATCCACTGCAGGGAGAAGCAGCACATAAGCACATTAGCAAATCTTCTACTTCCTTCATTCTATTGCACTTGGAAGGAGGACATAGGCAGACACTTTGGCTCCAGGAGTGACCCCCCCCCAGGTACTCCAGGTTTGAGTAGGTTGTTAGGGTGTCCCTGGGGACATCCACTCTTCCCATTAGCTGAGAGCCAGGCTGGGCACGCATCGCAGCTCTACTAATATTTGCTCTATTGGATTACAAAGCTGAGTAATTGCCATTTAAGATGCAAGTAATGGTAAGTGCATTCATCTGTGCTTTCGTTCATTTGTACAGCAATTAATTTGTGCTTAAATTAACAATAAAAATGGTTATGTGATCCAATAAAGTAGAAATGCTAGCAGGGAAAAATAGCCTCGTCTGCCCCACTCTGCCAGTCCCAGCCAATCACTCTTTTCCTCCCACTGTTGCTTGTCTCTCTGGAAAAGGTTATTTTCAAGCTGGCAGAGTGGGAACTGGGTGTGCATGCTGGACCCTGGCGGGGTCCTGCCTCAAAAGCTGGGCACAGGAAAACGAGCTTTGTGTGATACGCAGTGTTACTGACCTGAGATGGTTCTGCAGCTCACTACCACAGTGCGCTCCAACAAAGGCCAGGAGGCGGGCTCTCTGGAGCTCGGAAGGCAGAGATAGACCTGAACCAACCCAGAAGATCTTAGCAAAGGATTGGCAGACCAGGGCTCCTGGGCAGCATATGGCTAGCAGGCACATTTTGCTTGGCATGAAAGGGTTTTACATCTTTGGATTCATTTCTAATGCTTATAAATTAGTATATTCCACATGAATATTCAGTTTTCCAATTCTCCTGAAGAGCTGAGAGACTGCTGGCACTGCGCTGGCATTCCTGCCTGACAGCAGTTCCTGGGAGCCATGGAGGCACAGCTCCCGTTAGTTGGGCACAATCCCTGACACTCTCTATGGTCCTGTGTACTACTGCCTCTCAAAATTTACCTGCCTGGCTAGGATCTCAGTCTCTGACCCCTGTTTTTTGGCATCTTCCTGGTTCCTTACAGGAGTAACCTGTTCAGGTTGATATTTACATTAGTTCCACTTTTCATTTCCTAGGGCATTTTGCTTTTTTAGAGTCTGAGTATCTCAGGCATAGGAACTGTCTTCTTAGCAAAAGTAGTATACCTGATTTTGGCATTGAACCCATTGCCACAGAGCCACTGAGCATCCAGAAGGAAGTTCCTTGGAGAGTGTGTTATCCACCTGCCCCCTGTGGCAATAAAAGCTAGAGAGGCCAAGTCAAGTTCGAGGTCATACAACGACTCGAATCTAGACCAAGGCTAGAACCAGTTATTGTACTGTCCCTACTCTGTCTCAGCCTCTCCTGG